>APFE030475920.1:38423-81981 GCA_000404065.3 Pinus taeda | reverse complement strand
TCCTTTCTCCATGGGGATTTGGAGGAAGAGATATATATGCAACAACCACAAGGATATGAGGTAAAAGGGAAGGAGAAATTAATTTGCAGGTTGAAGAAGAGCTTGTATGTCTTGAAACAAGATCCAAGACAGTGGTATCTAAAATTTGACAAGTTTATGTCTAAACAAGGTTATAGTAGATGTCACTCTGATTATTGTGTTTATCTGTAAAAGCAAAATGATGGTAGCTATATTATATTGTTATTGTATGTAGATGACATGCTTTTTGCAGGGTCTAAAATGCAGGAAATAATTGTCCTCAAAAGAAAATTAACAAATTCATTTGCAATGAAGGATTTCGGAGCTGCAAAATAAATCCTTGTTATAAGAATAACTAGAGACAAGAAAATTCACAAATTAACATTGTCTCAGAATGAGTACATACAAAAGGTGTTGAAATTATTTAATATGCATAATGCAAAACTAGTTAGTACACCTTTTGCTAGCCATTTCAAACTTAGTAAGGAGATGTGCCCAAAGACCCAAGAAGACGTGGATTATATGTCTAAAGTTCCATATGCATCAGCAGTTGGAAGCTTAATGTATGCAATGGTCTGCACAAGGCCTGATATTGCACATGCAGTGGGAGTTGTAAGTCGGTACATGAGAAATCTAGGGAAAGGAAATTGGATGGCAATGCAATGGATTCTCAAATATTTGAGAGGCACCACAAATCAAGCATTATGCTTTGGTGGTTCAAACAATTCTCTACAGGGATATGTTAATGCAGATATGGTAGGTGATAGAGATAATAGGAGGAGCATTACAGGATATGTATTTATTGTAGGTGGAACAACTATCAGTTGGGTTTCAAAAATCCAAATTGTTCTTACACATTCAACAACAGAAGCAGAGTATGTTGCTTCTATAGAGGCTAGTAAATAAATTATTTGGTTACAAAGGTTTATGGATGAATTGGGTAAGAAGCATGATATGGACACGTTATACAGTAATAGCCAAAGTGCCATTCATCTTGCAAATAACTCAACATTTCGTTCCAAGACTAAACACATACATCTCAAGTACCACTTCATACGATAATTGTTGGAAGCTGGAGAGTTGAAGCTGGAAAAAATACACGCTAACCAGAATCCTGCAAATATGCTAACAAAAGTTGTAACCAAGGAGAAACTGAGAATATGCTCAGGTTCAATTGGTCTTCAAGGATGACGATGAAGATGAGAAACAACTAGGTCCCAAGAGAAGTCATTGTCCAACAAATGAAGTAGCAGTGGAGTTGCTACAGTCATTCTCCAAGTGGGAGATTGTTGGGTGTGGAGCATGTTATCATCCTAATTTAAAGGTCTTTGTTTTAGTCGGATGTATACCCTAGGAAGATTGTACACCCCTCCATGCAGTGGGATGCGGGGGGGACTTGTCCCCCTCACAAGGGTTTAGGGGGGCCCATCCCCTCGGCTAGGGGGTCTGGGGGCCAGTAGTCCCCTGGAGGGGGTTTCAGGGGCATCGACCTTGAAGCTAAAAATAGATGTAAAATTGCCTTGTAAAAGTATAGTAATTTTTAGTCAATCTGGGTTGTTGATTAGGTAGATGATTTGATGGTAGAATTTATGTTTAGTTTAAGGTTTTTTGTCCTAGAAGGAAACCCCTCTCTTTGTATAAGGGTATTTTCTTGAGCTTTTTGTATATCTGTGTATTCTCAAAGTGAGAAACAGAGAGGTGAGACTGTGAGAGAAAATAGAGGATATTACAGTAGATCTACTGTAGGTTGTGTCTCTTAATTTTGCTAGATAATAGAAAGGAAGGACTGGTTGTTCAGGGTGGATGTAACCCAAACTGGGTGAACCATGTATATCTGTGTCTCTTTGGTTTTATTTGTTTGTGTTTTTCCGCATATTATATGTCTTGCATTTCTCTTTCATATATAATATTTTTCTAACACTTGGTATCAAAGTCAAAGATCTATTTAGCTGATAAACGTGCAGGAAAGAAGGGTTTCTTGTTCGAGTGGGAGCAATGGCGGAATATGGTAAGTTTAAGGTTGAGAAATTAAATAGCCAAAACTTCCCACTGTGAATATGTAGATGGAATATTATCTGTATTAGAAAGATTTGTACCTACCATTCAACAGAAAAACAAAGATTCCAACGAATATCACAGATGAAGAATGAAACATTTTTGATATAAAGGCAATCAAAACAATACAGTTGTGCCTCATAGCGTCGATCACCTTCAACATTTTGAAGGAAACAACAATAGAGGTTTTTTATTTAGGCGTTGGCGAAACTATACAAAAAACCCTCAGCCTCAAACAAGGTATTTCTTATGAAACGATTATTTAATATGAAGATGTCGGAAGGTGGATCTATTGCAAACCATTTAAATGATTCTAATACATTTACAAGTCAGTTAAGTTATGTAGGGGTAAAATTTGATGATGAAGTTAGATATCTGTTATTTTTGTGCTCATTGCCAAAAAGTTGGAATGGTTTAGTAATGGCCATTAACAACTCTGTTTCCGGAGCTAGTACTTTAAAGTTTTATGATGTTGTTGGTGCTATCCTTAGCAAGGAAATGCGATGAAAAAGCTCCAGTGAGACATCGGGTAATGCTTTGAGTGCAGAGTCTAGGGGAAGAAAAATGAAAAGAAGAAAGAGCTCAGGATATCACAGTAAATCAAGGAAAGGTAGATCCAAGTCAAAATTGGGGATAGTGTGCTAGAAATGTAGAAAGAAAGGACACCTAAAAAAAGACAGTAGATCTCGAAAGGGAAAATAAGGAGATGCATAACATGAAAACAATCATGAAGTAAATGTGACAAGTGAGGTGTTACAAGATGCTTTGATTCTTTCTTTCAAAAATATTACTGATTCCGGGGTGGTAGATTCAAGGGCTTCATTCCATGCCACACCCAATAAGAAATATTTTCATGACTGTGCTCAAGGTTCTTGTAAAATAGCAAAATGGAAACCAATGGCTTCTAAAGGAGGTAAGGCATGTTCCAGATCTAAAGAAAAATCTAATTTGAACAGGGCAGTTAGGCAGTGATAGTTGTGTGACAACTTTCATAGATAAAGCTTGGAATGTCACCAAAGGAGCGTTGGTAATAGAAAAAGGTGAAAAGGATGGTAGATTGTATTTATGAAATGGTATTTCTAACTTTGTTAATGCTTTAAATTCCAAAGGAGCAGATGCAACATTATGGCATCATAGGCTCAGACACATGAGTGAGAAGGGGATGAAGATTCTTTACTCAAGGAATTTGTTGCCAGGTTTGAAGAATGTTCATTTGGACTTTTGTGAGAATTGCATTTATGAAAAACAGAAGAGAGTCAGATTTCTCAGAGTTGAGAAAGAAAAGAAGAGTGAAAAATTAGAGCTTGTGTATACAGATGTATGGGGACCTGCTCAGGTATCATCTCTCAGTGCATCTCATTATTGTGTTACTTTTATTGATGATGCATCTAGAAAACTTGGATTTATTGTATTCAGAATAAATCTGTTGTATTTGATACCTTCAAGAAATGGAAAGCTTTGGTTGAGATTGAGACAGGAAAGAAATTGAAGTGTCTCAAATCAGACAATGGAGGTGAATATTGCAGCAAGGAGTTTGATAGGTACTATTCAGAGCATGGAATTCATAGAGTGAATACAATTCCAAGAACACCACAAGAAAATGGTGTGTCAGAAAGGATGAATAGAACAATCATGGAGCGTGCAAGGTGCATGAGATTGCATGCAAGATTTCATTTACAATTTTGGGCAAATTGTATAGATACTGCTGTTTATCTAATAAACACAGTGCCTTCAAGTTCCTTGGAGGGTAGTATTCCAGAGGAAGCATGGACAGGTAAAAAGGTAAACTACTCCTTTTTAAAGCCTTTTGGTTGTGAGGCCTTTTTCCATATTAATAAAAAAAATAGAACAAATCTTGAGGGAAAATCAAATAAATGTACCTTTATTGAATATGGTGTTAATGATTTTGGTTATTGCTTATATCATTATGAAAATCACAAAATCATTAAGAGTAGAGATGTAATATTCAATGAAAAGGTCTTGTATAAGAATCAATTGCAGGAAAAGAAACAGGAAAAAGGAAACAAGAAATACACAGTTCTTGATGAGATCACTAAAAAGGTAAAGGTTCTTGAAAATAATAATAATCAACAACCACAACAACAGTAACCACCACAACAACAACAGGCACCCCAAACACATGAAAGTTGTGTTAGAAGATCTACCAGGACCAGTAGACCCTATGAATGATACTCTCCTTCATTATATTATTTATTGTTGACTGATTCTGGTGAACAGAATGTTATGAAGAAGAAATGCAGGTTGAAAGCAGGAAGAAGTGGGAGGTAGCCATGGAAGAAGAGATTGACTCCTTAATGCATAACCAGACTTGGGACTTAGTCAAGTTGCCTACAGGTAAATCTACATTGCAGAACAAATGGGTTTACAGGCTGAAGGAAGAAGATAGAGGAAAATAGAGGTACAAAGATATACTTGTGGTGAAGGCGTTTGCACAGAAGAAAGGTATTTATTTTGATGAAATATTTTTTCCTGTTGTTAAAATGACTTCAATCAGAACTATTTTAAGTCTAGTAGCAGTTGAATATTTGCATCTTGAGAAGTTAGATGTAAAGATGGCCTTTCTCCATGGGGATTTGGAGGAAGAGATATATATGCAGCAACCACAAGGATATGAGGTAAAAGGGAAGGAGAAATTAGTGTGCAGGTTGAAGAAGACCTTGTATGGCTTAAAAAAACTTGCAAGGTAATGGTATCTAAAATTTGACAAGTTTATGTCTGAAGAAGTTTCTACTAGATGTCACTCTGATCATTGTCTTTATCTAAAAAAGCAAAATGATGGCAGCTATATTATATTATTATTGTATGTAGATGACATGCTTGTTGCAAGGTCTAACATGTAGGAAATAAATGTGCTCAAAAGAAAACTCGAAAATTCATCTGCAATGAAGGATTTGGGAGCTGCAAAACAACCTTGGTATGAGAATAACTAGATACAAGAAAAATTGCAAATTAACATTGTCTTCGAATGAGTAAATACAAAAGGTGTTGAAAAGATCTAATATGAACAATGCAAAACTAGCTAGTACACCTTTTTCTAGCCATTTCAAACTTAGTAAGGAGATTTTCCCAAAGACCCAGGAAGACGTGGATTATATGTCTAAAGTTCCATATGCATCAGTAGTTGGAAGCTTAACGTATGTAATGGTATGCACAAGGCCTGATATTGCACATGAAGTGGGATTTGTAAGAAGGTATGTGAAAAATCTAAGAAAATAACATTGGATTCCAGTGAAATGGATTCTGAGATATTTGAGAGGCACCACAAATCAACCATTATGCCTTGGTGGTTCAAACATTTCTCTACAGGGATATGTTGATGCAGATATGGTAGGTGACAGAGATAACAAGAGGAGAATTGTAGGATATGTATTTACTATAGGTGGAACAAATATTAGTTGGGTTTCAAAAATCCAAAGTGTTGTTGCACTTTCAACAATTGCAGTAGAGTATGTTTTTGCTACAGAGGCTAATAAAGAAATGATTTGGTTATAAAGGTTTATGGATGAATTGGGTAAGAAGCATGATCTGGGCATGTTATAAATTGATATCCAATGTGCCATTCATCTTACAAAGAACTCAACATTTCATTCCAGGACTAAACACATGAAGCTCAAGTACCACTTCATATGATCAGTGTTGGAAGATGGAGAGTTGAAGCTGGAAAACATACACACTAGCTAGAATCCTCCAGATATGCTAACAAAAGTTGTAACCAGGGAGAAATTTGGGAATATGCTTAGTTTTAATTGGTCTTCAAGGATGACGATGAAGATGAGAAATAGACAGGTCCAAAGAGGAGTCATTGTCTAGCAAATGAAGCAGTGGTGGAGTTGTTACAATCATTCTCCAAGTGGGAGATTGTTGGGTGTGGAGCATCATTATCATCCTAATTTAAAGGTCTTTGTTTCAATCGAATGTATATCCCAGTAACATTGTACACCCCTCCATGCGGGGTGGACTTGTCCCCCCTGCAGGGGTTTGGGGGCCCCCATCCCCACTGGCTGGGGGTTCTGGGGACCAGCAGTCCCCCAGCAGGGGTTTCAGCGGCAACGCACCTGAAGCTAAAAACAGATGTAAGATTGCCTTGAAAAAGTATAGTAATTTCTAGTCAATATTGGCCATTCATTAGGTAGATGATTTGTCGATAGACTTTATGTTTAGTTTAGGGTTTTTTTCCCTAGAAGGAAACCCCTCTTTTTATATGAGGGCATTGTATTGAGGTTGTTTTATATTCATGTATTCTTAGAGCGAGAAACAGAGAGGTGAGACTGTTAGAGAAAATAGAGGATATTGCAATGGATCTGATGTAGGTTGTGTCTCTTCATTTTGATGGATAATAGAAAGGAAGAACTGGATGTTCGGGGTGGACGTAGCTCAAACTGGGTGAACCACATATATCTATGTCTCTCTGGTTTTATGTGTTTTTGTTTTTTCGCATATTATATGTCTTGCATTTCTCTGTCATATATAATATTTTTCTACCAAGTTTAGCCAAGTTCATTACTGAATCGAACTGCCAAGCCTTAGACATAAATTTTATTGCAGAAATGGATAATGGAGAGGAGATGGCAACTCCATCGATCAGCCAAGCCTTTATTGAATCACCATGGTATGCTGGCATTATATATGTTTTACAAAATTTGCAAGCTCCTCCAGAATTATCTAGGACTAAAAGTAGGTTGTGAAAAATGAAATCTTTGAAGTTTTGCATAATTGACAATGCTCTATTTTGGAGGAATCATGAAGGCATCCTTCTTAACTATTTATTAAAATAAGAATCTGACAAGGTGTTACAAGAGTTTCATGTAGTTGACTCTGGGGGACATATTTACTAGAAAACCACTACTGACAAGATTCTAAGAGCTAGTTTTTATTGGCCCACTTTGTTTTTTGATGTAAAGAAATTTGTAACCTCATGTCATAATTGTCAGATTTTTGAAGGGAAGAAAAAACTTTTCACCTTACCCTTGAAACGAATATCTGTCGAAGCATCATTTCAACAGTGGGGTCTTGACTTCATTGGTGAAATCCATCCACCTTCCTCTACCCAACACAAATGGATCCTAACTGATACAGATTGTTTCACAAAGTGGATAGAAGCCACACCCTCAAGGAAAGCCACTAACATTATCATAATAAAATTCCTTGAGGCAAACATCCTACTTAGATTTGAGTGCCCAACAAAGATGATCACTGATAATGCAACAACCTTCAAATCTAAGAGAATGATTGATTTCTGTAATAAGTATCATATAACCATGGCTCCTCCACAACTTATTATGCCCAAGGAAATGGACTAGCAAAGTCCTCCAACAAAATTTTAGTAAATATCATCAAAAAATTGTTCGAGGATAACAAGAAAACCTAGAACAAGAAGCTAGTAAATGCCTTGTGGGCAGATAGGCTAACCAAAAAGAAATCCATTGGTACCAACCCTTATCAATTAGCTTATGGAAAGGAGGTTTTTTCCCATCTTCCTTGGGAACACCAGTGATGAAATTACTCCAAGAGGTGCAGCTTGACCAAATGACATTCAAAGGAGAATCAACCAAACAATTCAATCACAATAGACAAGGGAAGAAGTGTATACCAAATCACAAGTTGTGCAGGAAAGGATCAAGAAAGCTTTTGACAAAAGGACTAAGGTAGAAGATTTTTACCTAGGAGACAATGTTTTTAAATGGGATTTAAGAAGAGAGGATAAAGGTAAACATGAGAAGTTTTACTTCCTATGGAAAGGCCCTTATATCATTTATGCTTTTATGGGAAATAATGTTTTTTTCCTAAAAGAATTGGATTGCATAGAAGCAGAAGGAGGACCAGTTAATAGTCAAATGCTTAAACACTACGTAGAGCCTAGTTATTGATTTCACTAATCACTTGTACATATTTTAGTTTTCAAAAGTTTAGAGTTGATTGGATAGTGAATTTTTGGAGTTGAAGCCTGAAGAGAAGGCCCTAAGTTTCAAAATTTTTACCGTCATAAATAATAATAATGTAGAAGAGTGGAAGGGAAACGTTGCAGAGTAAGATCACAACAATTCATAAAGGCCATTGATATACAAGTTTTTGCCATTTCACCAGGAAATTCCATCCCCAAGTGGAGCCACTGTTAGGTTCATATACCAATAGGAGTCATAATTTTTGAATGGTTGAGACTAAACCTATAATATGTACATACCTTTTCTTTCTGAAAATGTTTTCCATATTCAAAAAATTAAAAAATGTAAAGAGGGTATGTCCTAAAAGAAAAATCAAAGGACAAAAAGAATAAAAAGGTTAAAAAGATGAAAAAATGAACCCCAAGAAAAGAAAAGACCATGAAAGTGTGCAAGTCAAAATGCCACTCCTAGTTACTTTTAATATAGAATAAATTATTGTGTGCAGCTTTTTATATTTGCCACTATCCATAATATTCAAAATGTTTAGACTTTATTATTTCATGTTTTCAATTTTATGCTTATAGATAGAGAATAAAACCTGACCAAATTATTTAATCTTGGCAGATAAGTAGATTAGGTAGAGTGAATAAGAGGAGCTCAACTATTTAATCTGAGCCCTTGGATGTAATAAGGTTTTTCTTAGTTAGATTACTATTGTAAAAGAAAAGCAAATGTTTTAATAAGGGTTTTCCATCTTAAGTGCACCCTAATAAAGAGAAGCAAAAATGGTAGGATGAGTAGGTGGGTAAGTAGAAGAAAGGTTGCAGAATTGTGATGATTATTAGATAAAAGCATATTGATCACCTTTATCATCAAAGTTCTAAGTATCAATGAAAATTAGACATGCATCAAGTACACAAAGTCATATTGATTAACTTCCCTCACTCATTACACATTTCACTTAAGTAATTTCCAATAAAAAGTCTTAAGTACCCAAGATATTAAGTCAAAGGGGCTCAGAGCATTTCTCTAACTTCTGGAGGGATTAGACCCTCGACCCAATGACTTATAGGTCCTAAGTACTAAAACCCCCCCCCATAAACATTCACCCCCTTCAATTCACTCATATTCCCAAACAAATCCCTTTTCCTAATAAAAACACCATTTTACTAAGAAAAAGTCATTTTCCCCTAATAAACCCCTTTTTCTAAGGATAGAATGTTGTTATTCTAGGAAAGCTGATCACCCCCATGAAAGAAACCCCTTTTCTCAAAACCCTAAAAAAATACTTTTAGCTTAGGTATAATATGTTTATGACAAAGCAAATGAATGAAATACATTACACTTAGGGTTTTTTCTTCATTCTCCATCATTTTTCACACTAATTTCAAACACTTATAGATAATAATTGTCGAAAAAAAATAACCCTTCCCCATATAAGCTATAAATAAATCCTTTTTGTTAATACCCCGCCCTCGAAAGTTTTAAACATAAACTTTATAATAACCCAACCCAACCAATGAGTTAATTAATCAATCAATGATTAATTAATAATCTAACCCTTTGCCAATGAAAACACCTCCAATGCCCTAACCTCACCTTAATCCATTGTTTAAACAAAACTCGTCATGCTTAAATCATTGGTTAGGCCCATCCATTTCCCTTCATGCAAAATGCCCACCGTGATCACCGAGTGGTAGCCTCTCCTTTAATCTGATGGCTATCAAACATATCGGGTGGCCTCCAACACCTGAACTTTACCCGCCCGATATGGGCTATTTTTATTTCGGCCCTGATGCTACATGGTGCCTGATGAGTGGGATCGGGTGGTCTCCCCCTGAAACCACCTAGCCCACAAAAGTGGTGCAAGAAAACCCCCACTAAAATCCAAATGTACTTTTCCCCATGTGGCCGCCAGATCACTGACTTTGTGAATAAAACAAAAAAAACCTGATTATTTTGTTTTATCATGAAAATAATGCTCCAGACCTCCATGCGAATGATTGACAATGTCTAATTGCCAACTTACATCCAACTGCCAACCTGCAGAAGCCACTGAACTTCCAGTCCACCGTCTAGTTCACGTAGGCCTTCTACAACCATGCATTATCGCCCATCGACCCGTTCAAAGTCAAAATTCCCTGAAATTCCATGTATTTATCCAAATTTACCAGAAACCCTATCACATTTCTGAACCAGTTACTCAATTTCTTAGAATTATCAAGTAATTAAGTGAAATAATTGCCCTGCAACCGCAAAACTACTCTGAATTGGAACACAGTTACCCTAATTGACTGAAAAACCCCATTACCCTCAAGAAACTATAATTTTTGTCCCTCATTCTTAAATCCACAAGAACTAAGAATGTTTTCCCCTATCACCATGGATATCAGGCCAATTACCACTCCTCACCTAGACCTGAACCACCTTCCCTTTGCTGACAAAGACTTCCAAATCAAGGACACCTATGTCCGTGAATTCCCTATTAAATTGTACTTCCAGTACAGGGACCAATACCTAAACCAAGCTAATAAAATAGGTCTTTTGGAGTCTAATTTTCCCAAGCATCAATTCCCTAAGGTGCACATTTTCCCTAAAATCATTCATTATTGCCATGCAAACTACATTCCCGGTCAAAGAGTAGTGATGTCCCCTAACCAAACCATACTTTTTACCATCATTGATGAGTCAATCAATGAAATGTTGTAGTTGCAACTAGAGCAAAGCTTAACCCCTATTTCAATTGGAGACCTACTAGACAAATTCCCCAAGATTACCCCTACCAGACTTACTGAAATATTCCAGAACTTTATTGAGGAAAAAGAACATATTCCAAATGATCCTCCTCGATACATGTGGACCATATTTTCTAAACTTGGTTAGGACATTGGGTCAATGATATCTAGTGTCTTAGGCTATACTATTAGTGATTATATTGATGAAATAATTCTAGCCTTCATCTCCATCTTCACTCCAGGACAGCCCCCTGCCATCATGTATGATTAGGCCAAGTTCATAGTAGATAATATGCATTATCAATTCTTAAGAATGAACAATGAAAGAGTATTCAAGTATTTCTAAGTTTTGTACCACCTTTTCTTATATTATCAAGCTGATAAATTCCCATTTAGTCTTCAAAAACTAGATTCCAAAGGCCACCCTAGGTCAGTATTCTTTTGGACTCCTTTGATTCACAAATATGAATCACCATAACCATACACAGACTTCATAGATCCTTTTCTATATCCATTATTGACCTTTCTGCTAGGAAGTCCTCCTCCAATCATCAGTTCAGATATCAGGAGGATCCTACAACTTTCAAAACAACACAAAGTGAGAGCTTGGTACTTGTACCAAAATCACACTGTTTTTAGGATCTATAGCTGTGAGTTAGCACCATACAAGTTACCCAGATACCTCCCAATGAGGTTATTTTCTCTAGAGAACTACACGCAGATAATCAATTCAAATGAGCTACATTTTGTTACAGCCAAAAAGAAGGCTCAACTCAGAATGAAAGATTAACTAGGCCCCTTTGTGTGCAATAGTCGAGAAGCTGGAAGAGAAGTAGAAGCAATCCTTCAAAGGCTCAAACTAAAACAAAGTCTCATATGGAGATATGACCCTTTGATTTCATTTGCAATAGAAGACAGAAAAACAAGTTGTCTCCCTATATCCACCATAGAGTCACTGAGATAGAAAAATATGCAAATCAATTGGAATGGGTGGAGAAAACTCTAGTAGACAGAGAGAGCACTAAACTTGCTATTGAAAATGCATTAATTGATCTAGAGAGGAGGCTTGATGAAGGTTCTTTCATACAGGTGCCAGGAGAATCTCAAGCACAAAGGGAATCACACACACAGTGAACAACAAG
This sequence comes from Pinus taeda, assembly GCA_000404065.3. Taxonomy (NCBI): domain Eukaryota; kingdom Viridiplantae; phylum Streptophyta; class Pinopsida; order Pinales; family Pinaceae; genus Pinus; species Pinus taeda. Next base: position 70,128 of record APFE030475920.1, on the reverse strand, counting down.
TAGAAGAAAGGCGCTAGGTGCAAGAAGAGACAGAACGACCAGATGTAGAAGAAGAACTGACTCAAACAAGACTACTTGATCACATCATGAGTACTGCCCCTATTGTGCAAAGTCCTGTAAATGAGAAGAAAAACCTCAAAAGAGACAGGGAGGAGGCCACTCCTTCAAACCAAACCATTTCACAAACATATGTTAAAAGGCAAAGGTTAAATCCTCTCTCCGAGCAAGAATTCATAGAAGAAACAGCTGGAGCCACAAGTAGAGAAAGAGAAAGGAGCATGCTTGCTAATCCCTCTGGAGGAACACAAGAACCTTCCACAACACCTACTCAGATTTTGGAAAGATAGCAAAGTGTGCAAGTGTCCTCATTAAGGATTCCAGCTAACTAAGACCAAGATATTAGAGAAAAGTACAAGGAAATAAAGGCCAGGAATGAAAGGCTAAAAGCCCAAAGCTATGCACTGTACTTCAAGATGGCACCTACCAACCAAACAAGCCTTATGTCAGCCTTTGATGTGAAAGAAGGAGAAATGCAGATGACTTTCCTGAAACCCACCACTCAATAGCCCAGATCAGCAGTTGACTACTAGAAGACATATTTTGAAGTGTTGGCAAAGGATATACATCCTACTGACCAAATTGTGGTACACAAACAAACAGGGGAGATGGTATATTCCACTTTAACAATCAAAGCCATTGTAGCCCACCAATTGCAGAACTCTCTGAATAATATATCTCTTATCACTCAGGTTGTCCCTAGGCTCCTATTAGGGATATGGCCGAGGTAACCACAAACCAATCTTCTGATTGCAGGTTCTAGCCCACCTGCAATCGGAGAGGGCTCTCTCCTTTAGACTCAACCTTAGTTGATCTAGATTCAACCTTAGTTGATGATTTTACGCTAGCTTTCTGACTTCAAGGGAATGTTGACTGTGATTGGAAGGAAGGTAGGATTCTTGAGTAAAGAGGCATAGTAAGGTGTTATAAGTTCTGAACCATTGGGCATGGAGTCACAGATTGAGGCATGCGAGCGTTTTCTTGGTCACAAGGGGATACGGAGCGGGATAGCCACGCAGGATACAATACTTAGGTTGCTGAAAGTACGGAATGAACATCAGGGATGAAAGGCAAAAGAGAATCATTTCATCATGCTGACCAAGGGGAGAAGTGGATGAGTGGGATCCCGGAGCAGTTCAGAATTCCAAAGACATGCACTCACGCGTGAAAGAAATAGGGTAAACCAAAGCATTTAAGAATTCTAGCTCATAACTGTTTCTGAAGTAAACATCGAAAAGTGCAGAAATTGAACTTAAGGTGTAACAAAACAAATCTTAAGCTATTCTTTTTTCCTGCAGCTTAGAAAGGCGGAAAGATGATAAAACATAAAATAAACAGGGAGGAAGAACACTTACTGGATCGTGCAGACACACAGGAATTCCGTGATCATTCCTTGTCCAAGAGAAAACAACAAGTTGTTTCACAATCCATGCTTTCAGCAATCTTTGATTATGAAAATATGAGAGTTACATTGCGAGTCTTTACTCAGAGAAATTGCTGGAAAGGAAACTGACCAACAACTACTACTACCAACCAGCCAACCCTTCACAATATCGCTTCGGGCGGTATTTATAAACAAAATATCAAGAAGACATCATTACAATTGACCTTGACAGGTCGGCTTAGAACTCTTCGACAATCTAAATGCTGCTGAAATTAAATGCAAGTAAATATTTTTTTGACTGCGCTGGGGGCAGCTGAATCGGAATAGGTGAGGAGGTGGCCCTTGGCGACCAGATGCGGTGCTGCTGAAGTGAATGAGTTGTGGGGCTGTAGTTTGGTTTTGGTGTGAATTGAATGTGCAATTATTACGATTTGAGAGCTTCAAGTGACTTCGCTCTCCTTCTGTGAATCTGCTAGAAGATATTAAATTTTCTCTTGCTTTGGGCCGCCGCTCAAGATATTCTCTAATACACTTTGCCGCTACATTGATGGTTTCCGCTGTCGACTGATACTCTTTGACATGCTTGATAGCTGCTGATTTGATCTGATACACTTTAAACTCTGTGATTGATCTGCTGCTGTCTTCAAACCGGATCCTTTGGCACGCATGGGCGATTTTCGGGCTTTTTCGGCACGCAGTGGGCTCAGCAACCGGAATATTCCCTGAAGATTCCTCGAAATTGCCTATTTCCTGTAGCAATGTGCAAATAGTGCTTTGCGCTATTCGCGCATCGGAAACTGCCTCTGTTTCTTGATCTGGAGCTCCGAAGTGCGACTTTTCTTCCTGCGCGAAGCTTTTTTCGGCTTTTCTGGCTGCTGACGTAAGCAAGGCGTCGGCTGTACGGCGGATGACATCAGCTGTGGGTCCCTAGTACAGCGCGACGTGGTGAGGTACTGGATAAACTGTGGTGAAGAGACTCCGATGCGATATCGCGATATCGCGTCGGTGGGGAAACAGGGGGATCATTGGGTTGGGCATTTGGCGCTTGCGACTGCCGATATGCGATATCGCGATATCGCATCGGTAGAGAGGAAAGGTGGACGGGTTGGACACTCGGCGTTTGTGATCGCCGATCGCCGATATCGCAATATCGCATCGGCGGGGGACGGATGGGTTATGTTTCGCATGAGTGTGAGAGTGCGAGGTTGCGACGCGAAAACGGTCTTGAGGGGAAAGGTAAGTAAGTGAGTGTGAATGTCATATAAGGTTTTCAGAAGGGGTCCGACTACCTCGGGGGAATTTTATATTTTGGAAGGAGTCCATCGTATTTTGGGAAGTGGTTAGGAGGTCGGGCTCTTGCTTAGTTTCTGATAAACTGAACAATTCCCGAGAATTGATATGGTTATTTTTCAACCAGGGGAGGGATATTACATAAGGGATTTTTAGTTAATATTAATACGGGGATGGGAAACATAGGGAGCTAGATAATAATGTCAGTGGTTAATATGGAGATGATAAGAAAGCGCTAAGTTTGGGAGACTTAGGCTGTTACAGGGGGTAGGACCATACTTCGGGAGAAGATATGGAACAACTTTGAGTAAAGGAGATCTTTACTCAAGCGGAATGATGAAGATGATGAACTTAAGAGGTGTTAAGCAGATCTTGACCTTTTTTGGGGATGTTAGTTAATAATGTGGGAAAACAGAGAAGGGAAGTCAGTTATACCTCATTTGAGCCTTTTTGCTTACAAATCTTTGCTGATTATGTTCTGCATGATATTATGCCTGCAAACTTGGAACTTGTCAGCAATTCAACAGCCTCAGAACTACCTACCCAGCCTACTTTCGTAGCATTTTTTCTTCTTTAGCTTGGGGGTGCACTTAGACTTGCAAACCCATCATACATTTTCTTTGATGCTTTCCTATCTACATACTACCCTTATTTCTTCCAGAGCCCAGATTAAACTGTTGGACTCTTCTGTTTCTCTACCTATCTAAGAGTCTGCCAAGATTAAACTGTTTGGACAGACTTACAATCTCTATATTCTAAAACAAGAAATTTAAACCTAGGGAGACCAAGATTAAACGGTTTGGACCTCCCTTTAACTAAAAGTAGCGATACCAGGAAAACTTTACAAAATTTGAAGGCAATTGATGAACTTGAAGTAGCCTTCTTCATTTGGAGACTATTTGAGCAAATATGGAGCATTGCAGTAAGCAAGGTACAACATATTTGGCCTGTGAAATGCCAATCATGAAACATGAATACCTGCTGCAGCAGGAGCTAACACTTACGACCACATGTGACACCCCACATTAGAGATATGAGATAGCCTCAAATGGTGAGGTGGGTAGAACCTGAGGATGCCAAGTCACCTAAGCAACCTTTTATGAACATTTATTCCAATGGTGGGAGAAACAAGTCATAGGTATCGAGAATTACCCCTATGTAGGACTAGACTTTCAAGAGGCCCGGAGTTAGTACTTCTCGAGGATACTATGTGGGGCGATATTTGTAATATATATATATATATTCTCAACAAGTTGAAATCTTTTTTCGTGGAACAAAAGTGCTAACAAAATACCATCATTTTATAGATGTTGGACCAATGAGAGCATAGGGATTACCGAGGCATAGGCATGAAGGAAACGATGTCGAGGGAGAAACAACTGAATCTTAGGGAGTCCTCTTAGCCATTTAGAGGATCCCAGAGGGCTTGACTCACCAGGTTCCTAAGGTACCCATATAGGATCTACCAGAGTCTATACAGAGATGTGTGGTTGGAGTACCACATGAGTGGGTGCAACAATTTTGATGAGTGGCTAATTCCATCATCCACTACCATGACATGCATATAGGACAGGGCCCTCATACTTAGACGATTTATATGATAGACTGATCAGATATATGAGATCATCTGGAGAAATCCCTAATTTTTCAGGACATTTGTCCACATTTTGTATTATTTTGGACACACTAATATACATATATATACATTGATTTAATGATGATTTTACCATGTGCACATTTTCTTGATGTCTTATTGATTATGATTTTATTGTGATGAATGATCAATATGTCAATATAAAACATAATTTGCAACAAAATTGGCAACTGAATTTCTTTATTGTGGATTATGAGCATAAGTAATGAAATTAAATGAACGTTCAAGTAATCTCACTCATAAATTTTCAAAATAATGAAGGATCTCTCACATGATAGGCATTATTAAGATGAAACACCACTAATTGAGACTCCATATGAACTACTAATGAATGAATATAATAAGATATTGTTTTCATAAGTAATTGAATTACAACATTGTATTTAGTTATATTATTAGAAGCGGGACCTATACATGTGCCATCGGAAACAAACAACTAGCCAGATGGATAGTAAATTACCCAATATGTGGAAGCTAAGTTTTGGTTGTGCTGACTAGCACCGCCTATGAATCCTAAGTACATTGAATCACCCATAAAAACTTGTCAAAGCATGTCGAGGATACAATCAGACACATCACCACGAAGTCTAAACATAGTAAATACAATTAGTATGTACACTAATTACAAAACAAAGAAATTTCTCAAGCACAAGCTCAAGCATAATATTGCTTGAGATGTAGCCCATTCCTGAGCTTAGCTAACATATTTCCTTCAAAATCGATCAATTCATATGCACCCTTCTTAAAGACACATTTAGCGATATAAGAACTGTACCACATAGGTTTAAACTTCACTGCCCCTAGGGAATCCTTGTCTTGGTCAAAGAAAAAAACAAGGTCCCCTTCATAGAAAAGGCTAGGATGTATAGACTTATCATACTGAGCTTTTACATGCTTCTTATGGGCCTCATTTTTTGTAGCGTCATCTTGATGTTTCTCATCAAGATGTTCTAAGTGATAATGCATTATTATAGGCTCATTATGTTAGGAAGAAGTTATAATTCCAACTTAGGGGATGGAATCTGAAACTTAATATGGAGAATTGATTCCATGCCATAAACCAATTGAAAAGGGATAAAACCAGTGGCTTTCTTGACCAATGTTTTATATGCCCATAGAGATGGATACATCATGATATTCCAATTAGATTAAGACTCATTAATAGTTCTTTGCAAAATGGTCTTTAAATATTTATTAATAGCTTTGACTTGATCATTTGGATTGGGGGTAGTAAGGAGAATAATGTTCTTTTTTAAACCCCAAATTAGAACCTAATTCATACATAATTTTGTTATGAAAGTGACTGGCATGGTCAGTGACAATCTCTCTAGGGATACTCAAACATGAAATGATACGATTAAAGAGGAATAACACAACAGTCTCACCATAATTATTATAGGTCGACGTGGCTTTAGCCCACTTATTAAATTAATCGATAGCCAAAATAATATTCTTATGCCCCCTGGTCAAGGCCGGGTGAACAGTTGAAAATTCCACTCCCTACTTGGTAAATAGACTGATGGTAACACCAAGGAAAATAAGAGTTAGAGAGCACACATTTTCTTATATATAATTGATAAGGATTTCATTTCTTAACCACCTCAATAGAATCTTTAAAAATTGAGGGCCAAAAATACCGTGCATGTGGCATTTTATGGGTTGTCGCCAACCCAAACAAATGACCACGACGAGCTCCACTATGAAAATAATTTAGAACTTTCTCAGCCTCTTCTAGGGATAAACATCATCATATAATTGAGTCCATTCTATTTCGATATAATGTATCACTGATAATAAAGTAATTCTTAGCTAAGTGACATAGTCGTCGGCGATTTCCCTGAGAAAAGGACTAAGAACACTTCAAAATCTAGAGATATACTAAGATATGTCCATACCAAGGGTATTATGAAGAGATCAGGAAAGGGTGTTCATCTAGAAATGGTTCATCATAATTTTGATCCACTTCACAAGGAAACTCCAAGGTTAATTTTGTGAAAACCAAGAATTTTTTAAACTTTACTGACATAAGATTGATATCGAATTTGTGTAATATAACAAACCATTTATGGAATTTTCTCGTAATCACTCACCTACTGAGGAAATTTTAACTGGATTGACATCAGAAACTAGAAAGTTTTTTCTCAACAAAATGTAATGATGGATTCTTTGGATAGCATGCACTGCCACTAATGTCATCTTCTTAACATGAGAATTTCAAAGTTCAAGATTTGACAAGCCACGATTGAGATAATAGATAACATGTTCCTTAAGCACATCATCTTCCTAAACTAGAACCATACCTATGGTAGATTCTATTGTTGCAAGGTATAAAAGGAAGTCTTTTCTATAATCAAGGGGATTGAGCAAAGGATTAGAGGTTAAGTATATTTGAAAGCATCAAATGAGCATTGAGCATCGTCATCCTAAATAAATGGAATGCCTTTCTTTAACAAATGCATAAATCCTTTAGTTATCTTGGTGTAACTTATGATAATTATCCACAAAAACTTAGCTTTGCCTTAGAGAATATGAAGTTGGTACACATTAAATGGAGGAGGCAGCTGAGGTATTGCATCAACCTTGAAAGAATCAATCCTAATCCCTTCATTATACACAATGATTCCCAATAATTGACATGATGTCATTGCAACAATGAACTTATGAGGATTCAATCAAATTTTATAATAATGACATCTTTCAAAAATTTGGCAAAGGTGACCTAGTTGATTCGCTGTTTTTCAAGAGCGAGCAGGAAGATCGTAAAAGTAAGATTCTATTATATGCTTGATGTCATGGAAGGCATAATTCATAGCCCACTAAAAGGTAGCCCTAGCATTTTTAGACCAAAAGGCATTTTCTAGTATGTAAATGTACCCCAAGGGAAAATAAAGTTTGTCTTATATTGAACTTCATGACAGATTTGTATTTGATTATATCTAGAGAATCCATCCATGAAGGAGAAAATTTTGTTGCTTTCACATTCATCAATAATTTGATCAATAAAGGGTGTAGGAAAGTGTGCTTCGAACATGCTTTATTAAGGTCCCTGAAATCAATGCATAGATGGATTGTTCCTTTCTTTTTATCAATATGAACAGGATTTGAAACCCATTTAGTAAGAGGAATAGGGTAGATAAAACCTAATTTGAGTAGTTTCTCTACCTCAACCTTAATAGCTATTACCTTCCTAGGGTTGACCGGTTGAAGCTTCTAGCATGCCGGCTTCACATTTTCGTAGGTATTAATCTCATATTGAGAAATTCTTTTATTAATACTATATATTTCCTCTTAATACCATTAAAAAAAATCACAAAAATTATTTAACAAATTGGTATAACTTTTCACCTCTTCAACAATACAATCTGCTCCTATAAATACATTTTCAATAACATTGGGATTCCTAGAAATTTTTACTGAAATATTATATGATATATTAGTCATGCTTCCTTCAGCATTAATATATTCTAGACCCAAATGGTTCAAGGTCCTAGGAACACTTCCATACGACACAGAATAGGAAAATCTAGACTCAACTCTCTACAAATCAGGGACAAAAATTAGACCGATGATGCAAGTCATCCCACAGTTTTTCTACACTAGTCGTTGCTTCTAGGAGTAGCCTCCTTAGATGGTAAACAATATCAATTCAATCCATAGACATGATCAAGTTAGATGCCCAAATCAGAACCAAATCGCAATCCAAGTCATCTATTGGCATGGAGACCAGATCAGAGTCTGTAGTGTTATGTATGATAGTTTGATGAGTAATTTTTGTTGCAAATATAGGAAAATCCAATCCTACAACTCACCCTTCTTCCAATGTGTAAGCGGACAAGGAAAAGTCCAAGGGTCCTCAAAATAATTTCTATGGAAAGAATGATTCTGAGAGACCACCCTAGATGTCATAAAAATGGTATTGGTCAACATTACTAGGGGTGGAAAATCAAAAAAATCTCTGTAGGATGCTGAAAATTGTTAAAATGGAATCGTAGAATCTAATGGAGAATCCAAGTCAGGTTGTGTGTAATCCAATTTATCTATGGTAACAATCCTCCCTTCATGAGGGAAACACGGTACATGGAAGAGAGTCGGTAAAATAGCCTACATCGCGTAAACCCATTTCCATCCCAACAACATATTATAATCAAGATTACCATTGACCAATTCTACTTCCACATTGACAATATTTCCCTCAAATCCAACCAAGAAGGTGGGTACAATCCTAGTGACCTATGTGAATGCCCATCCAACGCAGTTAAAGTAGCAAGAGATGAAACAATTGTGAAGACCCTATAGATTTACAGCATGTTATTGACTTAATGCAAGTGGAAGCTCCCTCATCAAAAATAGTTCAAACGATAGTCTTCTTCTGGTACACAGCTTTATTTCGGAAAGAAACATGCGAGGAAGTATTGGCTTGACACATGTAGTATCAAATGTAATGACCTGAGAGCTCTTAAGGTCAACTGCTCTGGTTGTTGTAAGCATCGTGCTTCCTTTGCACTAGGAATGATTGGAGAAACTCTAACATTGACATCATACATGGAGTCTTAGCTAAATCTTCCACCACGGAATAGTTCTAAGAAGCCCTAGAATTTAGATAAAAATTCAAGTGTTTTGGAGATCCTTTCAGCACCCAAGGCATAAACTCAATAATAGGTCACTCAATATGAATAGGTTCCCGTGAATCATAAGAAAATTTCACCTTAGAGGACTCAAGGTATCCATAGCCATAGGCCCTTATCGATAAATCAAATTGATCATTAACCATATAGACATTCGTTGACGATTCCCCCTCGAACTAGGTGCCTCCTACATGGGGTCCAGTACTAGCGATCATGCTAGCAAGAAGTTGTTACTCTTCAGGGAAAGGGTTGTTAAGCACTACCTGATAACTCAAAGGACCCCGTTGTGCTAACAAGCACTACGCATCTTGATTTTTTGGGAAAAAAAGGGTAACGTGATCTCCATTACATAACTTGCACGCGAATTTCACTTTCTGCTGCTCCTTCTTTCCCTCACTAGTGCTATCACTTGGTTTAGTTGCACTCTCCTTATGTTCCATGTTCTTGTTCTTACAGTTCCCTTTATCTTTCCCTCCATATTGTTGGTTTCCTTTTGGATTCAAAGATTAGACTGCATTAACCGCAACAAATAGTGAAGGATGAAAGACTTATGGCATAACTTTCTCAAGAGAAGCAAATTGAAAAGCCATTTGTTGTAATTGGTTCACTAATAAACTAGCCATATTTTAATCGAGTAATCCTACAACCCCATCAACATGGGGCTCTAGATTTGGTATGGACGATTCCATCTAAGGTATCAACGCATCAAGAAAATTTTCATAAAGGACACCTAAATGAGAAAAATGATATCCAAATGTTGGGCCCTAAATATAGCATGTTCTTCAGTGAACATCCTAGAAAGTGGCACGTATTTTGAGACGGTTGTTGTAGTGACTTAAAAAACCATTGAAGAAAAAAAGCATTGAGTATTTGTACTTTGATCATTCTCTTTATTCTCTGCCATTCTTGGTTTTGGTCAGAGATGTGAGTGGCCTTGTCCATCTTGAAATTGGCCAAGAGTTCAGTCCCAACATCATATTGGATTACAAATCAAAAGTGATTAAGAAACATTGTAGCCATATCATTAAACCCTAATAACAATCCCATTTTTAGTTCAATATATCACTTCATAACATTCCTATTCAGGGTGCATTGAAAAAGCCTCAACCTAATTGAATAATCAATTAAAGAGTTTGATGAGCACAATAAGTGAAACATGGTTATATGATTTCCAAGATCCTCACCTAACTTTCCTTCAAACTTAGGGATGTTTGAGGGAAGTTTAGTAGGGACAATGGGCCAACTTGGATCATACTAAACCTTGTCATTAGTTAACTTTGAAAAATATGGAAAATTAAGAGTTTCCAGAAATGGTAAGCATGGAGGAGATCTGGAATTCCGCCTAAGATGAAAACTTCCAAAAGGGCCATAGTTTGTAAAATAATATGTTGGATTTTGACTGGTACCAGGTTTCCAAGTATTACTTGTAGACTCTTGGATTATAATAAACCCTTTGTTTTCCATGAACATATGGAGGATACCCTCCACTCATAGTGGGACTATGAGTTGAAGAGGAATCACCCCTTGTCAGTACATTAAATGAAGTAGAAACCCCTTGGTAAGGGTTCCAAGCATTAGTAGAGGGACAAAAACTTGCCGACATACTACCAGTAGGGAAGGGAAAACTCCCCTCCTAACAAAACACATGATAAGGAACACTTGACTCCGACCCACTCACAGATGGATAGAACATACCTTTCCCCCCTTGTCCTTAAAGAGGATTGGAAAACTAAGAAAACTAGGAAATGAAATAGATCTACCTCCCAAGGAAGGGATGGAAGAAGGAACATGTCCACTAACAAATCCAAATCCCTGTAAAGAGACTGAACCACTTGCCATAAAGGGCACATTATAAATAATGGAATATAGAAAGGAAGTGGGATTGAAGAAATCCCAACTGATAACATCCCAAATGAAAAATCACTAGTGAAATGAGTAATAGGCTTGGTGCCCCACCTGGGCCATGATCAGAGGTAAAGCCAACAACTTGTTTAGGGTGAAGAAATAAATCCAATAGAGAAGGAAAACATTCCTCCCCCAACTATAGAAGGAGGCTTATTTACACCATCAATATTAGTAGTTGTACTAGTGCCAGTAACATTGGACATATCAAAAGAAGGATATTTCAGAAGAATATTATGAAATGGGGTACCCATGTAAGATATAGTATAAAGAAAATTTCCTGGAAGAAGGTCTAAATATAGCCCGTAAGATTTTGGGATATCTTCTACCTCAATTTTCTCTCCTGGTGGACTTGAATGAAAAGGTACCATCGCAGGGAATAGAACACTTCCATCCAAATCAGAAAGGAAACTCTACCCTCCGAGCTCTTCCTTCCAAGAAGATCCCCCTAGGGGAGGATTTGTATCAATTATGTTGGTGTTAATGGTGTTGGACCGGTAAACATTCAGGGGATCTCCCTGTATCAAGTCCCAACTAGACCTCACGCCATTTGGTGTGGGAGTCCCATCTAGTATGATGTCTTGGTTTCCACTATCTCAAATGTTTTCCTTAGCTCTTGCTTTTCAACACGAGAGTGGTATGGTTTATCTTCGAGGTTCGCATGCCTTGTGAATGATAGTGTTACTTGTGTCAAGGTTCTTTCACAGCAAAGAGAGAAGCTGGAAGTGAGTCTCTAGTCGATGGGGAAAGAGTCCCAATTATGTCAGAGACACACAACACAACAAGACATGCACAACTTTCAGAGGAGTAGTCCACATAGATGTGGCAATCGTAACAAACACGAGAAGATAGCACGTAAAATACCCAACGGAGCAGCCCACGTGAGTGCGACAGTCGTTATAACAAGTTTATTTGAAAGGTTCTTTCTGATGTCTGGGGAGGTAACCAACATAGGAAGGACATCGTTAACAACTTATACAACACATTTTCACAATTATATGTATTAGAATAAATGAATGAATTCAATTTGTTAACACAGGTTAAAGCAACATGTATTACAAGTGTTCAAGATTAATATTACAAACAGTTACAACAAATGTGTGAAAAATGTGTTGGTACGTGATCAGACTTCTGAATTAAGCAAAAGCTTCAAGACACATCGATACACTATACATCACTAACCTCGTGAAAGGGGCGTTTGATCCATTGCTTTCTCCTCAAAGAAAAGGCTATAGAATCTCAAGGCTATGTGGGAGGAGCCAAGGTGAAAAGGAGATTTGCATGTACAAATGAGGGGGTATTTATAGCCAAGGGTGACATTGGCCCTTGTGACTATTTGACTTCCCTCATAATTGTTTGAATTATTTGACTCTTCAACTTTACATGGCTCTTCAAATGACAAGTGGGTCTCTTGGACTTCCATGTTACTTACATTGATTTACAAAAGTATGGCCCACAGTAGTGATGTTGCCAACATGACTCATGAAATGACTCGATATGACAGTGATGGTATGTTCATGTTGGTGGTGGTATGCATGTCGAGTTGCAGTGTTTCTGAGTGATGGATTTCCTCTTAGTGTATCACAACTTCACCTCCACATGGAAAGGTGTGTGGAGTCTTCGATGGTCATTAGTGTTCGCTTGATGTTGCATGTGCATGTTGATCATTTGCTTGTACTTTGGCATGCTTGACATGTTTTCCCGTTCGCGAAAAATTCTCCTCGTCTGTCCGCAAACACATTTCCTTGCTTGCATCATTTGTTTGTTCGTTCACGAACACATCTCCTTGCATGTGTCCTCTTTGTCCATCCTGTGTTCCATTGTGTCATGTCTTATTCATGTACCTGTATCTGCAATCACTCATGATGAGACTACATTAGATCCATAAACCTCTTATTCTACTGTGATGCATGGTTGTTCGCTTTTAGATGCAAGTCACCAGGAGAGAGGAAAAGCCTATGAAACTACGCAAGGCAAGTTTCGAGCTGGGATGCGGGCTCCAGGAACTGCTAGTGAAAATTGCGCAGAAGTCACTGGGAGACTGAGATCAGCAATTTGGATCAGCAGTGACAGTCTATGGGATCTGGCTTGGCTGGAGATAATATTTGCGCAATTTTTGGAGGGAGGCAGTGCGAGCAGCTAGGATGGCTTGGCAGCAAAAGCTACAGAATTCCTGGAGGGAGTTGGTTGTGGGCTTTAGGAGGCTTAGCAGAAAAAATTGCGCAATTCCTGGAGGGCGCTGACAGTGGGTTGTGGGATGGCTTGGTAGCAAAAAATGTGCAATTCCTGGAGGGGAGCTAGTAGCGGGCTGTGGGGTTGCCGAAGACAAAAACTGCACAGTTGCTGGGAGGCTGACCTGCTGAACACCTCTGCGCAGTTTCTGAGCTTAGCGAGATGTTGCGTAACTGAGGGGCTTGCTCATGAAATATGCACAGTTTTGTGGGTGAGCATTTGGTCAACTGATTGGGTGACTGGGTGGGAAAACTGCGCAATTTTTTTAGGGAGATAGGGATGGGCACTTGGTGTCTGTCCTGCCTATCCACACAGTTTCCTCAATCAACAGAGTGGGCAAGGTTCGCAGCTTCTATGCAATTTTTTTGGGGAGTGAGTCTCGGGGTTACTGCCAGGTCAAATTCTCTGGTCGGACAACATGAGAGTAGGTTGATCATCTTGTGGGAAGCGTAGATTGAAACGAGTTGTTGGAAACTTCTACGCTTTTTTGGGTGACATTCAGTTGAGTCAATTGCAGGGTGGAGGTCTGGCTGTTAGAGGGTGATCTGGTTGTCAGAACTTCAACAAAATGATTAAGTGTTTAAGCAAGTGAATTTGTGCATACGCGGCCTTGCAAACACACATTCAACATGACTTGACGACAAGATGCCTCAAACCATCAAGACAACATATGCTCAACATGATTGACCGACGGTGTGAGTGACAAGCAAAACACTTGTGATAGATCGTTGAACTACACGAGGACGCTTGCATGAAAATTCATACAACTTCGTGTGTGAGTGCGACGGATGTTCACATAGTGAATAAAACATGTACACACGAACTGAGGACCTTGTGCATGACCAGAACATGGCTGAAAGCATGGCATTGAGACCAACACGCAAAAATGTTGTACGTTGAACAGTCAAGCAAGGACGGTGCAAAGACTCAACACGAGCTCACGGGGTGAGCCCGAGTGCCTGCAAGCATCAAGTAAAAATCCAAGGGAGGCTCTGAAATTAGATCTAGGCCAAAATTTTGGAGGGTGTTGCAGCCACTACAACACTTGGCGATACATTAGTAGAATTCCAGCTACTCTGTTTTAGTTCATTGACAGCACAGGGGCTTGGTCTTTCAAGGAGTATTGAATTGTTGTGTGGGTTACTTTGGCTTTCCCACTTACCCCATGGACTGACATGGTTCACCTTTTTCCAAATTTGTCAAACACAAAAAAAGTTTTAGCTTAATCACAGTGTTTCGAAATCAGGAAGGGTAGTTTGGCTCACGAGTTAAAAAATTTCAGAGTATAATTTTTCATCTCTGGTGTTGCTCCACTGCCAGTAGGCCTGGACAATACCCCGCCAAAGTCATGTAGGAACACACACATTTCTCCACTGCCAGCGATCCTGGTCAGTACCCAAGTGGAGTTGCATGATTCACCTCTCTGCACAGAAAGCCTTTATTATCTTTCTCCTAGTATTTTTTAAAGAGGATTGTGCATAGGCACTTATTTATTTTTTGGGGCGGAAGAGGGATCTCAACTTATTAAGAGAAGAAGTGGTTGTTTCTTCAGAGAAGCATGTAAGACCTCTGACATAGGTTTACTCATTTAGATTTTTCCCTTCTCTGTTTCTACTAGTTGGATGAGCTTGACCACACATAGCAGAAGACTGAGTATAGGCATGGGGTTTCCCAATGTGGACACAGGTTCATGGTTGGACTCAAGCTTCCCCTACATACGACTCATATTTTCCATCAAGACTTCATTGTACGAGGGTTATAACCAAGCACAAAGAAGACGAATGGAGGACAGGCCAAGTGCTGCAGTGTCACATGTCTCTTCAATTCTCAGCAGCATACTCATTCAAAATCCAGAATCTAGTAAAGGGCAGCACTTATTTACAAAAGAAAAAAATAGTGGGATACTAAGAAAACCAAACAAACAAAACAGAAATAGTAAGCAAAGAAAACAAAATAAAAACAACCATCAATAAGCAAACTATGTACATGGCACGGGGCACGGCCCGACCTACTGAAAATAGTGCTTGAGATCTTCGACATTGACAGGAAGGCTGTCAATCCTCCCATCAAGTGATTGCAGAAGATATGTGTGTGGGCCAAGCTTCTCATGGACTATGTACGGACCAATCCACAGGGACTGGAACGCCATATGCTTGTCTTTGTCTTCATGGAGTTTATCCCATTGCAAGACTAAGTCACCAACATTGAAGTTAGCTTTCCCTGCAGACTTCTTGCCGAACCATCTCTTGATACATTTCTGGTGGAGTGTAAAAAATTATTTTGCTTTCATCCTTTCTTCCTATAGTTTGCGAAGTGTATCCATCCTATGTTGAACTAACATGCAAGGCTTGCCTTGGGATTCTTGAGACAACTAAAGCGCAGGAAAGTAGATGTTGAGTGGTAGGATGGCTTCTTTCCCATAGACCAGGAAGTATGGTGAGATATTCAGAGAGGGTTTGGGTGTTACACGGTCAGCCCATAAAGCATTTGTTAAGGTAGAGTGATAGTTACGCTACTCAGAGAAAATGGTATTTTTTATTATACGGATACAGTTTTTGTTCATGGTTTATGCCAGATCATTTCCCTGTGGGTAGTAGTTAGATGAATGTTTAAGCACAATACCATTTTGCAATGCAAAACCATAAAGATTCAAAGATGAAAAATACGTTGCATTATCAAACACAAGTGATACCGGAATGCCAAAGCGTGAGATGATGTTTTGTTGGAGGAAGATGATGACTCCCTGGTCGTTCACTTGCTTGAGTAGAACTGCTTTTGTCCACCACGTGAAGTAATAACTTGCTGTCAAAATGTAGTGGTGTTGTTTTGACAAATGTGGGAAAATTTCCCCAATGATGTCCAGGCCCCATTGTCAGAATGGTTCAGTCACTACAACAAGGTGCAGTGGCGCTGTTGACCTTCGTGTTCTGTCGGTGCATCGCTGAAAGACCAGGCACTTGCGGGCATAAGCATGTTCATCCTTAAATAATGTGGGCCACTAGAAACCAGCTCGCATAACTTTATGCGTAGTGATATTTCCCGTGAAGTGACCCCCAGCTGGTCGATCATGTAGATCTTACAAAACCTTCTCTGATTCATGTGCCTTCGTGCACTTGAGCAAGATTCTGTTGTTGTGCTTTCTGTAAATAACTCTCTGCACCAACTGATAAGCTAAAGATTTGAGATGCAATGCCCTATTCCATCTGATGGAAAAGTGAGAGGGTATGGTGCCCTACTCAAGGTACTGACACATATCTACGTACCAAGATTTTCCATTTACAGTGGGTGGTGCTTGCACTACAACATACATTTCAATTTCCTGCTCCCAACCAGCGGGCTCTTCTTCTTCATCCTGTCTGTGTATTGCCTCAGCTGCGAATATGCAGAGACCATGACCCTTGATAGTGTGAACTGGCTTAATGTCAAGATCATATTCTTGCAAGCCTTTCATCCAATTCGCACGTCATTCCCCAGCTATGTTGAACAAGCCATGAGCGGACTATTGGGTGAGGCACATAGACTATGCAATGGTTTTTCAATAAGTAGGGTCTGAAGTGTTTCACCACCTTGTATACTACATATGCTTGTTTGTCAACAGTGGGGTAGTTGAGTTTGGGTCCCTACATGCTTGAGCTCACGAACAATATGGGACGTTCATTGTTCATTTCATTCTTCTGAGTGAGTACTATGGCGAGCGAGTCATCGAAGGTGAAGGTGTATAATAGGAATTTTTTGTTGAAAACTAAGTTGTAGAGTGCAGTGGCTTCTGCAATAGCCTGCTTAATATGGGTGAATGCATACTTTTCCCTCTTGCCCCAGCTGTAAACTACATCCTTCTTGATCATGGCTTGCATTGGTTTTACTATCTGCGGATAGTCCGAGATGAACTTCCGGAGGAAGTTTATCCTTCCCAAGAAGGACTACATTGCTCTCTTGTTGGCTGGGTGAGGGATCTGTGTGATAGTCCAGACTCAGTCTGGATCAAACTTGATCCTGATTTTGGATACGATGTGTCCAAGGAGATTCCCCTCAGACACTGCAAATATGCTCCTTTTCGGATTCAAGGAAATCTCATATTTTTGGCTTCGGTCAATTTTTTTTTAGATGGCATATGTTGTCTTCCCATTTCCTTGAAAACACAGTCACCTCATTGAGGTACACCACTACTCTATATCTGATGAGTGTGTGGAAGGCGATGTCCATGGTGCACTGAAAGGTCGTGCCGGCTTTCACAAGCCCAAATGGCATTCGTCTGTATGCGAACATACCCCACTTGATATGAATGTAGTTTTAAGTCTATCAGGTTTAGCTACCAGAACCTTATTATATCGCGAAAACTAGTCAAGTAGAGAAAACATACGTGCCCCAGATACTGTTAGCAGAATATGCTCCATAGACGGCACAGGGTAGTTGTCTTTGTCCAAGGCGCGGTTCAAGTTCCGAAAATCAACACACAAGCGGATTTCATCAGACTTCTTAGTACATGAACAATATTTGAAACCCAAGTAGAATGACGAACTCTATATATGATCCATGCATCCAACAGTTTGGTGAGCTCTTTTTGTATGAGGGGTTCAAGTGACAAATGTACTTTCCTCAGCTTTTGCTAATATGGCTTGACCCCTTCTTTGATCAGAATGATGTGTTGGATTATTCGCATGTCATAATTTTTAAGATCATCATATGTCCACGCGAACACATCCCGGTACTATTTGAATAAGCGGATAAAGGGTTACCGCTCTTGCTGTGTGCAACACGTATGGAGATTGAAGAACTTCGGATATTGTTTTGTTCCCAAGTTAATCAACTCGTGCATCATAGTAGAGCTGCAGGTTTTTCTATTCCTTGGCCCCTAGAAGCATTCTTGCAAGTCCTAGAGTTTTTCTAACGACACCACACCTTTGGGGATGAGGTGGCCCTTCTTGATATCTGCCCCAACTTGCAAATATTTCTCGTGCTCATCTTTGTATATCGCTGCATCCTTGAAGGTATCATGTTGGCCATGAAATGCAGTATCTGTTGATCATCATCAAATACACATAAAATAGCTATGTTATCCTGGATAGATGGTCTATACAAAATTTTAACAGTAAATCTATCCCTAAGCGATGACATTCTAGAAGCTATGTTTTCCGAGGCATTAGTAACTGCATTACGCGTTCTAGGTACAGTAGTGATATTAAATGCTTGGAATTTAGAGATTAGTCACCATACCTCTTGTTGGTAACTTTTGAGATGAGGTGATAAACATTGAATGGTGTTACGTCGTTGTCGTGCCACTATTTCCAAATCAACTAGCACTTTGAGAGCGACCACGTTGAGGCTAATGGATTTTTGCAAGCCCAACATGAGTGCTTCGTATTCAACAATGTTTTTCATGCACTCGAACTCCAAGTGGCTCGAAATCAAATGTTTCTTGTTGTTTGGGTCGATCAAGACACACCTGACTCTTGGTCCATCCCATGTCTTTGATCTATCGAAGTACATGATCTACAACTCATTTGTACACGGACCATTTGATGCACCTTCACTACTGTTAATGCTATCGCTACTACTACTGCTACTATTGTCACAATGTACTGTACATGTTTCATTTCCATCAGTTGGGCAAGGAAGGAGACCTAACTGCGTGTCTAGTGGGGTTGGACCTAGCCGTGCAGGATAACACCCCAGTGTTGTTTCCAAGAGGCAGTTGCCAAACATGAGCTCTATGAAGGCCAATGGTTCATTTTCGCCATTGATGGGAGTGACATTGTGCCTCATATGTCTCTCAGATAACACCCAAATTTGATTTTTGTTTCCCTCGTACGAAAGCCACATGTGCGACCAATTTGTAGCAAAGTATCCATTCAGCTTGTTGGACTAGGCTTTGTTGAGTAGTAATCCATATGCTTCCAATATGTCCAGAACAACAATGTTTATGCACTGGTGAACTCGGTCGTCATGAGATATTCGAATGATCACATGTCGAAGTTCACCAATGGCTGGTATGGATGTTCGATCAAGTTGGATGATCTGAGCGGATGTCTTGCTCCACTGCACATTGATCTTTTTAGCAATGGATAGCGACATGACGTTGGTTGTCACGCCAGAATCAAAAAAACAGTTGTGAACATTACAGTTGAATATTTCGAATGAAAGTAGGAATGGAGGGAAAATAGAGTTTTATTCTTCCAACCGGAGTGTGTTTAGCACAGTTGAAAGTGATCTGGCGGTTGTGCTTGCTACCTTTCTGGTAGAGATTGCATTGTCTATTGATGTATTCCCCAGTGCACGCAACAGGATGTCTTGTTGACTCTGGATCTTAGCCAACTTGAACAATCTGATGTTTGTGCAAGTTTTCTTCATGTCTTCCACAATGTTGTAATCCAAAGTGGGTAGACTCACTGAGATGTTCGAGGTAATATTGATATTCATGTTGTCCGGCGAAGTGTTCTACAGTTTGTTGCTCATGGACATACTCTTGTCCGTTATTGTTTTCTCGGGCTTGCTTTGCGTTTTATTCTTTCGGACGGCTAGTGGATCAACCTTCCTCACCAGTTCAAGCTTTTGCTTCACTTCCCCAAGTGTAGGGGGAGCCCCCTTACTTCTAATATTGTAATGGTCATTTTTCTTTTGGGGTTGCTTCTAAGTGCTCGTCTTCTATGTTGCTTGTGAGCATTGATACATGTTTAACACATGCACAGAGCTTGATGCCTCATCCAGCGCAACATATTCGTCATTGTCTATATCTCCCGACTATCCTTGTTCACTACTCGCTACATCAAGTGCACGATTGCATACTGAGCCTGCAATTCACTTCCAGTCTGAACAAGGCCCTTCCGAGTGATCATCTTCATTAAATGAACAGAATTCGTTGTTCACGCACTGTTCGAGCTAGAACATTGAAATCTGCTTCGTTTTAGTCGAGAGGTGATTATTTCCTGCTGAGATGCCTCCTTGTCTCTGTCTGGGTGGCCGGCTGCTTGCAGATATGTCAATTGTTCATTGTTTGAGCTCGGACACTTCTGTTGTCAAGTTTTTGAAAAGATGAGTAAGGGTTTCAATATCACTTGTTTCCCTGTCCTTACACTTGCTCGCCGTAGCCTATGGCTTCTTGCTCGCATCTCTAAATTCCTTTGTCGGTTCATCATCCTTGATGAATCCAATTACGTGCAGGTCCTTTTCAACAATGATTTCCTCTTCATTGTTTTTTAACAGTGTTGCTTTCGCAGCTCATTTGACAAACTGTGAAATGTTGGTCGGCAGTGCAGGCATGTAGTAATCGATAGTGATGGAGCCATGAGGTTTCGTGTCCACTGCAAACTTATTCAATATGTGTAGAAACCTCTGATTGAAATTTTCTAACTTTTATTTCCCTTCCATCTTCAAGCTTCCCAATTCTTTGAGTAACATGGGTGGGGTCTTGTCATCAACAAACGATTCCAGAAATATACATTTGAACATACCCCAGTTGTGTATGGAGTTGACAGGGAGGTTATGATACCATGCTACTATGTGGCCATCCAAGGTACATGGGAACAATCTACATGAAATTTCATCGTATCGTACCTCAAGGGTCTGCAGGTGTAGGTAGAAATTGTCTAACTGATCCTCCGCCTTCACTGTGATGTTAGGGTCGAACTTTGTGATCCTTCTCTTTGACCGCTTCAGCGTCTTGTGCAAAGCACCCGGGAGAGCCAATGGTCCCTAAGTCAAACATTCCAGATTTTTGTCAGCCATGTCTTCTTTCTCTTTGTCCTCCTCCTCTTCGAAATCTGACGATTCTAGCTCTGAGTCTATCAGTTCGTGTCCACCTCTGCCTCCTCCTTTGCCTTCCCCTCTGCCTCATGAGGATGTCTCGTTCTCCCTGTTGGAAGACCAAAGGTTCCTCTCTGTTCTCAACAACTTCTTCTAGACCTTCAAGTGTGGCAAGAACTTCTTCTTCCACCAATGATACAACAACCCTTGTGGGAGTGGCTTTTGGCTTTATTGATGCATATGGAAGATGTTGTATTCTTGGGATCAGTCTTACTACTTTTACGAAGTGGCAAGTGATGGGACGGATGGAGCAAAGGTGCTAATACAAAATTTCTTGTTCAGTGCTAGGAGGTGAGGAGTAACCAACTTTAGAGTCGTGCATAGGTGAGAGGGAGTGCGATTTACTGCCTTGACCATATGATTGATGAGTGGAGGTGAGAGGAAATTCAGCCATAAACAACAAGTGGCCCTCCTTCTAGCGCCAAAAATTTTGATGATGTTGGACCCGTCAACATTCAGGGGATCTCCCCAGTATGAAGTCCCAACTAGACGTCACATTGTTTGGTGTAGGAGTCCCATTTGATATGATGGCCTAGTTTCCATTATCTTAAATGTTTGCCTTAGCTCTTTCTTGTCACCATGAGAGAGTGGTCTACTTTGTCTTCGAGGTTTGCGTTCCTGGTGAATGATAGTGTTACTTGTGTTAAGGTTCTTTCGCAACAAAGGGAGAAGATGGAACTGAGCATCTAGTTGATGGGTAAAGAGTCCCAAATCTATTAAAGACACACAATATAACAGGACATGCATAGCGTCCGGAGGAGCATTCCACACGGACGCTGCAGTCACAACACACATGGGAAGATAGCACGTACAACACCCAGCGGAGCAGCGCGCACAAGTACGAAAATCATTATAACAAGTTTATGTGAAAGGTTCTATCTAATGTCCACGGAGGCAACAAACACGGGTAGTATAGCATTAACAACTTATACAACACATTTTCATAATTATATGTATTAGATAAAATGAATGAGTTCAATTGTTTGACACATGTTAAAGAAACATGTATTACAAGTGTTCAAGATTAATTTTACAAACAGTTACAACACGTGTGAAAACGTGTTGGCTTGTGATTAGGATTCTGAATTAAGTGAAAGTTCCAAGACACATCGATACACCATACATCACTAACCCTGTGAAAGGGGCATTGGAGCCACTGCTCACTCTTCAAAGAAAATGATACAGACTCTCAAGGCTATGTGAGAGGAGCCAAGGTGAATTTTTTCTTTTGCATGTACAAATGAGGGGGTATTTATAGCCAAGGGTGAAACTGGCCCTTGTGACAATTCAACTTCACTCATGACTATTTGACTTATCTGACTCTTTAGCTTTACATGACTCTTCAGATTACAAGTAGGTCTCTTGGACTTCCATGTTATATTACATTGATTTACAACAGTGCGGCCCATAGTAGTGATGTGGCCGACATGACTCATGACACGACTCGACATGACAATGTTTGTATGCTCATGTTGCTAGTGGTGTGCACGTCGAGCTACAGTGTTGCTGAGTGATGGATGTCCTCTTGGTGTATCACATCTTCACCTCTACATTGCAAGGTGTTTGGAGTCTTTGATGGTCAATGTTGTTTGCTTGATGTTGCATGTGCATGTTGCTCCTTTTCTTGTACTTTTTCATGCTTGAGATGTTCGCTCGTTCACTAAAAATTCTCCTCATCTGTCTACGAACACATCTCCTTGCATGCATCATTTTTTTGTTCATTAACCAACACATCTCCTTGCATGTGTCCTCCTTGTTCATTTCGTTCGTCATTGTGGCATGTCTTATTCATAACCTATATCTACAATCACTCATGACGAGATGACATCAGATCCATAAACCTCCTAATCTACTATGATGCATGGTCATTCGCTTTTGGATGCAGGTGACCGAGAGAGAGGACAAGGCTATGAAATTGCGCAAGGAAAATTTTGAGCTGGGAAGTAGGCTCTAGGCACTGCTAGTGAAAATTGCGTAGAAGTCACTGGGAGACTGAGATGGGAAATCCAGATCAACAATGAATGTACGCAGTTTTTTGCTCGGCTGGATGGTAGATCTGCACAATTTCTGGAGGGCAGCAATGCGGGCAGCCGGGATGGCTTGGCAGCAAAAACTGCGCAATTCGTAAAGGGAGTTTATTGCAGGCTTTAGGAAGCTTGGTGGCAAAAACTATGCAATTCCTGGAGGCAGCTAGTAGCGCGCTGCGGGATGGCATGGCAGCAAAAACTGTGCAATTCTTGGAGGGAGATGGGAACGCGTTGTGGGGTTGTTGGAGATAAAAATTGGGCAATTGCTGGGAGGCTGACCTTCTAAACACCTCTCCATAGTTTCTGAGCTGAGTGGGATGTTGGGTAGCTAAGGGGCTTGCTCATGAAATCTGCACATTTTTTTGGGTGAGTAGTCGGTTCGCTGACTGGGTGGCTGGTTGGGAAAACTACACAGTTGTTTGAGGGAGATAAGGATGGGCAGTTGATTTCTATCCGCCTTGTCCATTTAGTTTCCTCACTCAGTGGAGCGGGCAAGGACTATCGCTTCTGCACAAGTTTTGAAGGGAGTGAGTCCCGAGGTTACTACCCAGTCAAACTCTCCAGTTGACCAACAAGAGTGTAGGTTAATCAACTTGCTGGCAGCATAGATTGAAATGGCTTGTCAGACATTTCTGTGTTATTCTAGGTGACAGTCAGTTGAGTCAATTACAGGGTGGAGGTCTGGTTGTTAGAGGGTGATCTAGTCGTCATAACTTTAGCAAAATGACTAAGTGTGTGAACGAGTGAATTTGTGCATACATGACCTTGCAAACACACACTCAACATGACTTGATGACAAGATACCTCAAACCATCAAGACAACATATGCTCAACATGACTGACCGACGGTGTGAGTGATAAGCGTGATTCTTGTGATAGAACATTGAATGACCACGACGACGCTTGCGTGATAGTGCATACAACTTCGTGTGTAAGTGTGACGAATGTTCACATAGTGAATACAACATGTACACATGAAGCGAGGACCTTGTACATTACCAGAACATGGCTGCAAGCGTGGCAATGAGACCAACATGCAAAAAAAAAATTGTTTGTTGAACAGTCAAGAAAGGAGGGTGCAAAGACTCAACACGAGCTCATAGGGTGAGCCCGAATGCTTGAAAACATCAAATAAAAATCCAAGGGAGGCTCTAAAATCGGATGTAGGCCAAAATTATGGAGGGTGTTGCAGCTGCTACAACAATTGGATTGAAATTGTTCAAAATAACTAGTAAAGTCCTGCATATGCCTCTGAGGTGAAGGATCAACACTCGCAAGTAAAAGCCCCCAAAGCCTCCTATACCATCAAATGGTCCGAATAGCGATCTTTTATGAATAAAAAGATGTAAATGTCAAAATATCCTCAGGCATGCTAGGAGCATAGGGAACTCAAAATAAAAGTCATAAAGATATAGGCAAGCAAACATGCTTTACGTATTTCCACTCCACATGATTAGGACTAGACACCAAAATACAAGAAAGTGAATAAAGGGCCTTTCGAAGGTAAGCTTGGAATAATGAGGGTCAAAGTCCTACTAGTGAAGGTAATAGAAAAGGTTACGCTAACCCCCTAACAATATCCTTTGTTGGTGCAAGTACCCTCGCTTCACAGGGCACCCTCCATAAGTATTATGAAAATGATACATTGTTTGTCTCGTGTAACATAGGTATCCCCCCCCAAGTCACCTAGGTGACACCTAGGAAAGACAACTAGGGTTACTAGTTCATAATCATAATCCAAGGGGGATAGAAGTGGGCAGGTTCTCCAACAAGTGGGAGAGGAGGTATCTCTCTTTCCTTATTGTTACAACCTAGTGCTTCACTCCTACGTGAGAGGAGCTTCCTTGACAACCTATGCAACATAGAATTTCCATTATTTATTCAAATTCTATGTTTTGTTTGAGTAGCCTTGGATAGTTTACTCTCCACACGCCTATTCGAAGGCCCTAAATATTCCCTAGACTAGTTGATGTTCTATTATGCATTAATTTTATTCTTTTTTTATTAGATCAAAGGAAATAGAAGTGCAACTGATGATTTTTGGATGCAAGGAAGTCAAATAGGAAAACTTAGCTACATGTAGTGCATCTCTCTCTCATCGATGAAGAGGTGACTTCTACAAATGTTCTACAATAATCTAATAAATAAAAAAACACTTCGATCATACATATGCAACAAAATTGCTGCAAAGATGAACAAAGAATCTGGGTATGATGAGGAGTATCTTTGGACTATGGCAGCTACAGGGTAGAAGAATGATTTTTCAAAGGAGTTGCGACAAATATAGCAAACTACCAAATCTCAGCGAGCTGTGCATCGATGTGCCTCTTTCAGCGACGCGATGAAGTCATATTACTTCTAGAAGCCGAGTTTGCAGCAACTCAAACTCAAAATTGGAAGAAAATATTCTTGATCTGATTTTAATTAATTTATATTAACCAAAAATCCTAAATTTATATTCTATGTAACCAACAATCCATTTAAATAGAGCAGCACTGCTACTATATAAAAGAGATTGTTATGCACACATAAGACGAACAGGATCACATAGAAGTAGGCTAAGGCTAGGATCACATAGGAAATCATTGTATTATTTGCAGAGTCTAGATTTCAATTGCGCCATGTGAAGAATCTGAGCCTAGTGGAATGATCCCTAGAGGAGATCACTGGAGCCCAACATTTAATTATTTAGCATTCATGTAATTTGGTTTCAGATTTTGCAATTAATTTATATTTTCCAGAATAATTCAAATTTCTAAGATGGGTTGTTGATTTGATTTTTACAGTGAGATCGAGCTGGTTGTTCGGGCCCATCAGCCAGTTCGTTAGCTAACTTTCCTAGGATTTATTTATTTCACTGCATTTTATTTCTTGTTATTGTGATTTAATTACATTCTTGTGTAATTCATTTGACTGCATTTTATTTCCTAAACTGTGTAGTGTGATTTAAACTCTGCTTTGCCATTTCATGATTTCTTAATTGCACATGCTTGATAAATTTAATGCCAATGTCATTTTAGGATTTATTTATGTTCGAGTAATTAGATTAAAAATAGAGTAAACTTAACAAGTGGTTCTTTCTCATTTTCACTAATTGCCATGTTCTCTTTATTATATAAAGAGAATGTATTTTTAGTCTGCAAAGGATTCAAGGTAGAGACAAAAAAAAATAGTATGAGTAATGAGGATTTCATTTGATTCACCATTCATATTGTTGGGCACTTATAAGCAATCATTACATAGAATTTATCTTGGTGTTTTAAGAAAACATTTACTCAAATATCAAGATTACTTTGAGTACATTTTTAACATAATTAAAGTGTCTAACAACACTCTTGAAAATATCCTCATTCAATGATTTTAAATTCTGGTTTGAATATTTCCATGCACTTATGATTTCTTTCCAGCAACAATACTTGCATCATTCGGAAGAAGCATCTTAAGTACAAATTTTAAAATAATTGAAATTGAATTTGTTTCATGCTTTCATATTTGCAGTCTAGCTATAGTTTTCTAATAAGCTTTGCATTTTTTATTTACTGCAGCGTATTTACTTTGAAATGTTTTTTTTCTTAAATGATTTCCTTTTCAAATTGTTTTTAGGATTTTGATCCCTGAGGTTATATTCTGGCATAAATTGTGCTACGTCTCTATGTCTTACGACCTCGGATTGACAATTTAAATGTGGGTGTAAATCTAGCATTTATACCTCACAACACATATCATAAAGGACCGTCATAAGAGGGTCTCTCCACGACTCCAAGTCGTTGTCGAAAGGTCAAGAACTTGACCTTCCCCAAGGGCTTTGTCAGGATATCGACAACCTGCTCATCAGTCCCAATGTGATGGAACCTTATTGCTCCTCATTGTACCATATCCCGGATAAAGTGGTACATGGTATCTATATGCTTAGAGAAATTATGAAACACGAGATTCTCTAATAATCGAATCCCACTCTAGTTGTCACAAAGGATCACGGTGGTATCCATCACATGTACAAACAACACATTGAAGAGCTTCCTCAACCAGAGATCTTCACAGGAGGTCATACTAGCAGCTATGTATTCAGCCTCAGCGGTGCTCAAGGCAACCGATTTCTGTTTCCTGCTCATCTAGGGTATCAACGCAGAACCCAAAGAAAAACAACATCCAAAAGTGCTCTTGCAATCCACCACACTTATTTGACAAACTTATCTCTATGCCACGAATTTGCTAAAGAATAGCTCCTTCAAACCTTTTTTTTACTGTGCATTAATTGAAAAATTGAAAAACTATATATCCACATAAACTACAAAATAAGGCTCCAAATAACATTGAAATCTCTCAAATGGTAACAAATTTGAGAAAACTTCTCATTCACAACCAATTGGGTCTGTGCTGAACAAAACCCATGTTTTAGTTTTTCAAAATTCGTTTTCGTTTGTTCAGAAAACACAGTTGAAGTTGACTGGTCAAAATTGTTGCGCTTTTCCCTTGATTTGATGATGGACGTCCACACGTGTGAGCTGAATGGAATTTTACCAATACAAATCCATATTGGAGATTATAGAAACCAAGTCCAAGTGTCGGATTTCCTTCTAGAGTGGTGCTACTACCTCAACCATGGAGGTAGATATGGAAACTTGACAAAACTATAGCAACTTGAACTTGCTAAACTGTTATTAGTAAAACCATGCAAAATTCTTCTTAATTCATTAAAAATAATGGAAATAATAATAATAAACCATGTGAATATGTATGCAAGAATTTGGTGTGTTTATGAAGAAATGTGGTTAAAAATGATGACAATGGGTGAATGGAATGATATGAAAATGGATGGTTTCATCAATAAAATCATGAGAAGTTGGAGGCCCAACAATAATATATATATATATATATATATATATGATGTCTTTCTTTAATGATTTTTCCGCTTTATATATCACTAGCATCTCTGGGCACCCTAATGATGCCACATGGAAGATGGTACGTGGGGTACCCTTGTGTGATGGTGATCCACTCTCTGCAGTTAATCATGTAGAAATATTTAGTGCACATACTTCAAAGATGAAAGTGGTCCATGAAGATGTCCTTATGTTGTTGTTCATGAGATCCCAACATGGTCATTATTCATGGTTGCATAATCACGAACCTAGGAGGATCTCATCCATTGAGGAATTCTTTGATGACTTTCTCTAACATTTTCATATATGCTGACAAGATTCTGACTTGGGAGAACTGTGGATCTCAAGCAAGAAGGAGAAATCTGCGCTGCGGAGAGAACCAGATCTCGGATCGCCAATTCGATGGCTCCTATCCCAGTGAGATTAGCACTAGATCGAAGCACACTAGCGCCATCAGGGGGAAAAAAAGAGACGCACCGAGAGGAAAGGGTAGGGACAGAGATCGCAAATTTCTCCCTGATCGATGCCCAGAGGAGAGAAGGGACATAGCAACACCAGATGGATCGAGCGATGGCAAACGGAGGCACAGTTTTGAGTGGGGTATGGATCCAAGGGCCATCGTAACGCAGGGTGGAGCGCTCGAAAATCAAAAGAGCATTAGATCTGGGCTGGATCTGAAATGGCTAAGGTTACCTCTCTTCACAAGCAAAGTATATCGATCCGTCACAAACGCAGTTGGGTTTTCTCCTTCTGTTTTTGACCCAGAAGCAGCCCCATGGACAAATCCGGTGCATGAGGAGATTAACACCTCGCTGTGGGAACTGAGCATCCGTAGGGGAGGAGTGGAGGCAGATCTGTGGTACAGCTTGACGTAATGGAGTTTCATCCTACCAGATCTCAGCTATCCAGTCACTGGATTGACAACAATAGTGATCATGGCAATCGGATCCAGCCCTGTAATAGCCCACATTAGTTGCAGTGTTTTTTCATCCGCAGCGCTTTAATGCTGGCTCGACCTGAGCAATCCAGAGTGCAACGACTGGATCCCGATTCCCCTAGTGCAGATCTTGAACGGATTTTGCAAGGACCTAGATCGATCCCTCTCACTACGAAAGGGCACTTAAATCACAGTTATGTCAAGGATCCAAAAGCTCTGGCATACAACATACGGAACAGCATGTACCAAAATCAAATCGGGAGGCACATTCACCAAAACCAGATCTGGAGAACTGATAACAAAAAGTCTCCTCACAGCTCTAGATCGCAGCCTCAGATCATAGAATGGTGCTGGCAACAGAGAGATGTGATGGTTGTGCCGGATCAGCAAAACATCCCAACAATAGACCCTGAAGCATCTGCATCAAATATGCTCGAAGGAAGAAAAAGTAATCTCTTTATCAAATCCATGAGAGGGAACAAAATATGCATCAAGATAGGGAAATGGGAGGCGACAAAAACACTCAAACAAAGGATATAAGAAAGGACTGGAATCCCACCATGCAAACAACTCCTGCTGTACACCGAGAAAGTAATGCAGGAGGAGCACAAGCTAAAATAATATGGCATAGGCAATGACTCAACCATCTGTCTTAGCACAAGACTTCACAGAGGCTGTTCCAGCACAAGCTCAAAAGGACTTGCTTCCTTCAAAGATGCAGTAAAAGGGAAGATGGAACCTCAAGCGGAAACAGAACCGCAAGCTACAACCCCAGGGGCCTACATTGTCGAGCAGACAACACAGAACCCTGCATTAGCAATCGCCATGCCTGAGGTAAATCAAATACACGCTGACTATTTAACTAAAGCGGTGATATGCAGGTTCAATGGTTTTTGGCCCAAACCGGAAGGCCCTTCGTCAATGGATTTACTCCATATGGACAGAAAACTGTGATATCCATCTCTGTTCAAAGGGATTTTTTATTGTCAAATTCGACACCATAAAGGACAAAGAATATGCATTGCACGAGGGGCCATGGTTCTGAGATAACGCTGGCCTTTTTATGACATCTTGGTACTGGATTTCGACCCAAACAGCATGGTGGTTTCCAAAATGTCGGTGTGGGTAAAATTATATAACCTACCTCTACACTTT
The DNA here is from genome assembly GCA_000404065.3 of Pinus taeda. Classification (NCBI taxonomy): domain Eukaryota; kingdom Viridiplantae; phylum Streptophyta; class Pinopsida; order Pinales; family Pinaceae; genus Pinus; species Pinus taeda. The sequence continues at coordinate 40,182 of APFE030475920.1, read as the reverse complement.
TGGCACTACAAAGTATTGGAAGGCATCGACAACGCCTTGGGGACATTCTTAAAAGTAGACAATGAGCGCCTATCCAAGGATATCTATACTTTTGCCAGGATTTGTGTGGAGGTTGATCTCAGTCAAGGTTTACCAGATCACATTCTCTTACTCCATAACGAAAAGCAATGGGCACAGCCACTTGATTATGAAAACACTGCTTTCCGCTGCTGCATATGCCGACAAACTGGTCATCTTCAGAATGCATGCCCACAAAACAAAAAAGATAGGAAAATAAGACAGCCACCAAAGCCGAAAGGATCGCAGTTTTCAGCCACATGGGCAGAAGATATAGAAGAGGGAAAGAACGTAGAAACCACCAGTATACCTCAAGAAGAAGATGGAAGGAATAATCCAGACATCAGCAAAGAAAGCTTTCCACACAACCTACAGAATGATGAAAATCTGATTGAATATGCAATAGATCCAAAAACAAGCAACCCACCGCAGCAATATGAGAAACACACCCCTGGGCAAGAATTGGAGGCAGCAAATGAGCGTACTCTACTGCAAGCTCAGATTCTGAAAAAAGAAATCTTGGCTGCCACAAACGAAGCACAAATGACTATTGTAACAGCCATGCCCAACAATGAAGGTCGGCAGAAAATGGAAAAAAAGAAAGGTAGGAAAGCATGGATAAACAGTTAATGATTATTAAATCTCGTATTTTCAGCGGGACAAGTTTTGATACAGCGTATGCTATTACAACATCTACAACATGTAATTTTACTCAATATGAATAAAATTACGATTTTTCTAATGGAAAAAAACATTTTCATATATGCCCCACATTAAATATTCAAGAGGAAGCCTTCATTAAGCATCATGATCTAGATGATGAGTAGGGAGGAGGGTGCTCCCTGGGTCTGCATGACAAAAGAGGGGATGATGATAATTCTGAAAACATGAGTGATAGGAAGGGTGAGTTTGTAGAGAGTGAAGTTAAGGTTAACCCTACATTTTCCAAGGATACTATCTCTGATGATCTACCCTTTGAAAACCTTGGAGAAGGTGATCCCATAGCCCCTTCAAACATTGATATCAATGATTACTTACGTATTAAAGAACGAAAATGGAAGTCTATAGAAATTGTTTCGACAAAGACCCTATGTATGACACCAATGACAATGATATTAATAGGACCTTTATCTTTCCTCACAATCCTATGGTTGTAGTTGAGTCTTGTGTGGACCCTTTCCTCAACCCTTTTTGCATTATCACTAATAATGAGGAATCCTCCATCCCTCCTAAAGTGTGATCATCATGGGAAACCTACTTATTGTGTTTCTCCATCTCATCAATCTCCCTTTCCTACTAATCATGACCCTATGGCGGCCATAAAACATGACATAAGTGATAAGACCATGATGAAAGTGATATCCCTGAAGTTGTCATCCATCAAAAGTTTATAAGTCTTATTGTTGACATCACTATCTTTTGGTTAGAGGAGAGGATCTCGTGGAGTAGTTTACATCCCTTTGTTCCCTCTTCTCCCATGATCCTCCATGTGTGGGCATTCTATTTTCCCTACTCCCTCCCTAGTGACCCTCCATATGATTGTTCCTATCCTTGGTCTTGGATTTGCTACATAAGTAATCATTCTAAGTTGCACGAAACGGGGAAACGGGTACGAGTTTCCGAAACGGGAAGCGATACGAAACGCGACCTCCCCAAATTTTGGAAACGGGGAAACGCGAATATATATATATGTATATATATA
>APFE030475920.1:0-37967 GCA_000404065.3 Pinus taeda | reverse complement strand
AATTTAAGTAAAATGATGAAAATGAAAAATAAAGGAGAATATCACTTTTACTTTAAGAATTTAACATTACCATGAACTGCATATCAACACTAGGGCAAAAATTCACTTTTAAACTTTAGACACGCATCTAGAAGCAACAAGAAGTCACTAGCATACCCTAAAAGTAAATTAAAAAACAAATTAAAAAAAACACAAGTTAATGAAGAAACGTGGGTTGTACGGCCCTGAAACGCGTTTCCGGCCGTACTGGCCACGTTTCCATTTCGGGAAACATAGTAGTACGGCCGGAAACGCGTTTCAAGGCCGTACCAAACGTGTTTCCGCGTTTCGTACCCATTTCCGTACGGAAACGGACCTCTATACCACGTTTCCTGCAACATAGTAATCATTGGAAAAAATGTTTTTATATTGATCTAGTGATGTCTTGGTTGCATTGGCTCTATGATTACACTTAGTACTTGCATGATGTAATATCCATGTTAGGTAGGATGCATTGCATGCTAATTTTTCTCATTATAACTAACATCATATGATATTTTCATGTTAGATTAATTGCATTTAGAATTTTATTTAAATTTTATGTTATTTATTAGTTGATTTTTAGTGGCCTAATATAAGCATGTGTCATCATGAAACACCACAAAAGCATGTTGTCCCATATGTTTGATTTATGATATGTGCAGGTGACAGGTCTGCAAACCCGAGATATTTTTGGAGTTCTCATGACCTCCCCATTCAAGTACATTTGTGCACTCTCCAAAGAAATCATGTCACAGTTGAAGCCATATGTTACCCACTACTTGTTGGGTGATATCCCTAGGAGAAAATTTTTCTCAAAGAAGGTCCTCAACCGGTAGCCAGAAGCCTCTTGCAACCACCAGATAGATCGAAGTGCCACTATCTCTGCCACCTAAGTCAACGATGTGATCCCTCACCCATTTGTTATGATTGTATGTTTGAAGGTGGGCCTCCCAACCCTAAAGGTATGCATTTTCATTGGTTTAATTGAGTAATTATGTTTACTTATCATGGGCACTCTTGAGCATGGATTAGTGGGGGAATTTCGCAGAAAGAGTAGGTTAGGTTTGTATTCTTGTCTCTTATACTTGATTTGGTGGTTAGCCTTGTATCCTAGTCTTGTGGGATCTCCTTTACCGGTTATTAGCTTTATGGTTGGAACTACATGGGAAACCCTGATTTTGGTTGCATTGTACCACATCCTCACACCATATACATCACTCCCTTCCGCTCATTTTAACCCCATTCATCACTTTTCCCATCCGAGTCCACACTGGGTCCACGTAGGGTTAGCTTCCCCCTCCCCTTGTCTACACTTTGGGTCAGGCCTAGAACAATGTCTGGAGGTTGATGCAGCTAAAAGGAAAAGAAAAAGCATAATTTGGCCACGTACAACAGTAAATGTACCGCAAAATGCAACAGATAGTCAAAACATACAAATTTAGCACATGGGCAAAAGCCAAACATGAGCTCTACCCATCTTTCATGGTCATCACCCTGGTTCTTATGGGCCCTAAATGAGCCCCCTTCACACTAAAGAACCCATCGCTGTCTCAACCCTTGGTGGGCAATGAACTACCCCACCTTAAAAGGGGATATATATTGTTATATCCTACACTTCATGCTCTCATCCCATGGAGCCCGAAGCAGTTGTAAAAAAAAATCAATAAAATCCAAAAGTCATGTGAATGGTGGAAAAACAAAGGTAGGGGAACTCATGTACCATGATTTGATCCCTCCTACACTCATATACCAAAGTGTAAGCATCACTCATCATAGCTACCCTTTTACCATGACATGTGGCCTAGAGACTTCCCCTGATCCCCACTTTGTTCCATCACTATATCACATGCCACCTACCCATTGATGGATGTACCATGGACATCTCGCCCCCTTTAGAGGTTGAAACCTCCTAATAGGGTCTTTGGTTAACCCCCTTATTAATCTTGGAGACACCTGTACATGCCAAAGCCCACTATGGAAAGGCATGCCACCATAAGGTGATTGATTCCATGATTTGTAAGCTCTTTTACTTTATTAGTCTAATGATTTGTTGTACTGGAAGGTTAAGGTATGCATTGGATCTTATGTAGGATTGCAGGGGAGTCTCCATTTAAGGTTTTGTCCCCTATACAAATTCCAAGCCCTCTAGAGGACCACATTAGCACTTGTGGGGTGAGCGTAGAGAGCCATGGCCCTCCACCATAGCAGACAACACTTTATGGATCCCTAGCACCATTTAGTGACTACTCATGTTCCACCTTTTGGATGAGGATGATGCACTTGGTTCACCATACCCATCTGGCTCCACACCTGCACCATACACTTGGCAAAGGTTTTAGGGTCCAAATGAAGATGTTTCTCACTACAGGAGAAAAAGGGAGAGCATATGTCATCATCCTAGCATTTACAGATAGTTTACAGACATTATAGATCCACTTGGAGATCCATGAAGATGTCATTGTGCCCCCGCACCCACTTGGGAGCACATGTGACTTGCTTGAAAAAAACGAGGGGCCAACCCCTTGTCCACTATGTTTGGAGCCTTGGCACATTTGGACTCCATCAAACCTCCTCAATGACTCAACGACTCATTCTTTTGCCCACTTGAGAGGTTATTCTTTGTATTATTGAGCTATCTTGGTGGGCTTGTCACGAAGTCATGTCATTATTATGTATTATTTTATTATTTGGGGTTAAATTAGGCTAATTAGGCAAATCAAATCCTCTTTTGGGTTGTGTAAATAGATGAGGTGATTCATTTCTCTCATCATCACTTGGATTGGATTAGTATTTCTTCAGAGATTTTCACACTTTTTGTTGGGATAAAGTTTTGGAGCTTTCTTGATGCACTATGATGTTTGGATTTTCGCTATTGTCTTTGGATCTTTTTTATAATGTGAAATTGATCAATGGATATACTCTCTCTCTCTCTCAGTCGAAATTTTGATGTTATTCTTGTTATCTTATCAAATGCATGCATTTTGTTATCATTGTTCTTGTATAGGTTAATATAATGTGAAATTCTTTTGGAACCTTGAACAAGTGATTAAATGCACGCATTGAAATTTGAGGGATTGGGTGAATGTTCCTAGAGGCACCTCTTAGGTTAAAGACCTCAAACTTTGTCTCCTTCGCAAATTTGAAGTATAAATCCCTATTGACCTAGTTGTTGCCCTTAGAGAGGCTAAAAAAAATCAATTAGGGCTCCTTAGCTCACGGAAATTCTCAATCTATGTGTATCCTGACTCCATTAGGCCCAAGCAATAAGGCACTGATCATCGTATCCCTTTGGTGATCAAATTTACCTCTCTTTTTTCACTTTTCCAAATTATAGGGCTAACCCTAGAGGGTCACCTAGGGCATCCAATGAATTTTATTGTAGCCATTCAAACCCCTCGATTTTTTATTCCACTACTATGTTGGGCTTTTATCTAAAGGTCCTCCAAGTTTCAAGCAAATTGGATGGTGGAATCCCGAGATATAGCAAGCCTTAGCCATAAGACCAATTCTTGCCCTAGGTTGATTTGGGTTAGTGTTCTCATTTGGATCATTGCATTCAACTCTCAAAAGAGAATTAATCTTTTGATCCTATTTTCTTCCCTCATTAGGTCAAGACCCTCCTTGGTTGATCAACTCCACACCCTTGACCTAGTTTGGGTCCACCTAGATTCTTTATGGTCCCACAACTTTGTAACTCCAATTCCACAAGGATTACATAGAAGCCTCTTATCCATAGGTATCCTTAACTCTGGTAAGCCCCTTGTGAAAGCATATCCTCCAAACCTAGGCTCAAGAATCCTCTTAGCACTTCCAAGAGAGCCCATCACCTTGCTTTTGAAGCACGCAAGCTATCTAATTGAGACTTACTAATGAATAGGCCTTAGGAATCACTCTCTATCCATTCATAGATCCATCCTTCCTAATGATTCCCCTTATACTAGGTCTCTTCCCATCAGTGAAAGTCCGTAAAAAGAAGGGAGCCTTCGCTAAGGTGACAGTGGGCTATCGCTCCATTGTTGCCCCTTGTCCTAGTAGTCGCTTTAAAAGATCCCCTCCTCGGACCCTTGCGAGTTTGAGCGGTAACATGTTCGTTTGATGAGAGGTTAGAACCAGCGACAATTTAGTGTGATTAACAAAATTCTATCAAACTCTTTAAGAATACAATGTTTCATAATATATATAAGAATATAAAGACTAGATATAACTTCATATGACGAGGTTTTAGAAGGAAACGATGAAGCTCTAGTATATTTCCTTTTATCAACAAGTTGCTAATATTCTGACCATGCCCTTGGAAAAGGATAAAATTGAGGCATTCAGAGAGACTTAGATTGGTGCAAAATTCCTTTCCAACTAAGAGGGTGTTGAGAAATATAGCTTAGACAGGTTTAGCGAGAACATGCGCAAAGTAGTTCAAAGTATTTCTAGTTTCAAAAAGTAATTCTATTTTACATTTTACTTTATTGAAAAGGTGAAAAATCTAAAAGTGAGTGACTAAGTGAGAGAGAGAGAGAGCAAGGATTCAAGTAGAGACGAATCTAAACAAGAAGTAGCTTTGTATATCATGTTGTATGAAAGTCCATACGATCAAATGTATAGGACTATGTAATCGTCTAGACAATCCACACAATTGTTGTCACCATTGTACAACAAACCTTCCTTATTAGGGAAGTTCTTTCACTCGAAGCAAGATTATCTGGGTAACCCTACAGCGATTGTTTTTTGGCAGCGTGTGGAAGTTTGCTTGTACATTTTTTTGAAAGAATGAAAAGTTGATTTTGGAGGAGCAATTACTTGTGTATGTGTGAAAATTGATTATATGCAACTACTATATAATTTCCAACTATTGTGTGATTTTATACTATGGTCTAAAATTTAATTTCAAGGTTAATTAAATTCAGATATTTACTTGTTTAATTGAGATCATAAAGATGTCAATCATATAGCTAGGATCATTCCCATGTAATGTTATATATATGTTTCAAGCAATATGGAAAATGTCGAAGTCGGGATTAATTCGCAAGGGTCCAAAAGTTGAAAAACTCGTTAAAGTCGGGGGTTTTTTGAAAAAGTCAACAAAATTTATTAGGTAAAAAAAAAAACAAAACAAAACTATTCATTTTTTTATATTTTTTTGAACATCTAGAGTCGAAGTCATAGTTTAGAAGTGTTTTCAGTGTTTTACTACAATGTCATTTTTTACATGTGAATTCGATCACTAAAAGCATGTTACACTCTTGCAGTCTGCATTCTAAGTGCATTTTATCACCAATGTTTTTCAACATTATCCACAAAAAATATGATCATAACAATGTTGATTCTTGGGAATGTTCTTCAGCCATTTACACTTTTGCTTGCTCGCCTGGATACTCCTTGTCCTCTTGCTCTTATGTCTCACAATCATCCTCGTCGAAATAGGTATGCACTTCTTTTTCATAGTCTTTTCATTTTCTTATAGCAGCCTTCTGACAGCTTAGCCTCTCGCTAATGTCTCTTCTTTGTATTTTTTGGCACATCTCATATAGATCCCTATTGTTTCGCATACATAACATCCAATAAGAGCAAACCAATAATAGCCATATATGTTTGAACATTCAACAGAATATAGAAAAGCAATTAATTTTCTCAGTAACACCAACCAACTATAATGCTCAAATTTAAAATTCAACAACAAAACAAATTGCACAACACAATGTTATCATCAAATTTCTAGGGCTATGTTTGAAAGATTCCACTCTCTGCGTTAAGATAAACAACAGAAAATTATATCATTTTCGCCTTTCCGGCCTCTTTCTCCGCGGCCTAGGAGGGAGGCCGACTTTTTGGGTCGACTCCCGATTAAATCGGGAGAATAACGATTAAATCGAGAGTTTTTCCTTTCTGAAAAAGTTGCCGAAAAGTCGGGGGATTAAATTGTTTAATTTAAAAAATAGCATTTTTAGGATTAAATCACAATTTTTTGCAGACTTTTTCCACATTGGTTTCAAGTTCAAACATGCCCCACTTCCATTTCCATCATTTTGGTATTAAAGCAACTTGATCTTTAGAGAAGAAGATCGCATGGAGAGGAGAGCAATTGCAGCAAATTTACTACTAAAAGCTTGGCCACCAAAATAAGTTAGTTCAAGGGAAGAATCAAATAGGGAAACATGGCCTTGGGTCTATTAGTGCATTTTAAACACCTTTAAGAGAGTGAGTTGTTCAGAAGCCACAAGAGATTAGTGAGATAAATTTAAATTGCAAAGCAAGAATTCATTTGCTTTACTAATCCTTGCAATACCTTTAAGAGCATTAAAATGCACTATGGTGCACACAAGGATCTAAGAAAATCGAGTCGGCCAAAGAAATATATATGGAGAACAAGGATTGGTGATGTGTTCTGTGTTTGCTTCAGCAAGTTAAAAACAGTGAAGAAGAAGCAGGTAAACCAAGATGAGAAAAAGTGGATCATTGAAGAGATACAACTAATCAAAGAGTGTGAGGAAAGAAAACAAAGAAAAGTGGAGATCCAAGTCATGGAAAGAAAAATAAGGGCTTTGGAGAAGAAAGAAATACAATGATTGAAAAGAGGGAGATTTCAGGGGCGGTCTTAATTGTGCAAGTGCTTTGCAGCTTTAAAGAATGTGAAACACTTGAGGAAGAGTGCATAAATACTAAGAATGTCTATGTTTTTTCCAGCATGTAAGAAGAGGCTAAGAGGATTGAGCATGTAGATAAATGTGAGGAGAAGAATGATGTTGCAAATCGCATCCTAGGTGGAAACTTCGGTGATGAGCACTGGAGAAGACAATAAGCCTACAGCTAAAGACCTCTTAAAGGAGAAGATCACAGGATAAAACTGCTTCAGATAAGGCTGATTTGCAGGTTGCAGAAAACAAATGCTTAGGAGAAACGGGGAATGAGATCTCTCTTGGTTATGGAAGGAGACATCATTCACAACAATACTGAATGGACCATCATAGAGAAGAATGCCATAGAAACCAACGTGAAGCTTTGCTCAGGTATGGTGAGATTTAACTTCGTATGAAGGAGTTCAGTTGCTGAGGTGAAAACAGTTTTGGAATCAAAGTAAATTGCATAGCACTTCATGTACTTGATAGATCATCCCAAGTGGTTTAAGATAGCCCAACATTACTTGATGGAGATGAACAACATATGGAGAGACTGAAAGATTGGATGTGGGACACTGTTGAGAGTGAAGCATGGTTAGATAGGTGGAGAAAGCGGAGGTAAACAGAGCACATTGACAACTAACCAGCTTATAGTCACAATTGAGAGATAATCCCAAAAGAAAATCAACACATGTTTCAGTAATCCAACAAATATAACTAAACAGTTCATTCTGCAACATGTAGTGCATATTTACATATTTCAAATAATATGTCAACTATTAGTAACAAATGCAACTATAACGGAAAAGAGGAGCTCACAACTGGAAAATGTGCTAAAAAATATCATAAAATGATGTTCATTGAAGCCTAACACTGCAAATAAACATCATATTTTGAATGGATACCTCATTAAAGCAAATATGTGTATCTTTTGAATTTCGGATATGGTTTACAATATTCACATAGTTACCCTATCTCATATTAGCTTCTGTAGCTTGTATATTCATCCACAAATATGGAGTTACGATATTGCATTACATGATTGAAATATGTGTATTTTCGTGAACTTCAGATCTGGCTACATCATGCAGAAGCCTCCTCATAAGCTGCCGTGGATTTTGTATTACCATACCACATTACGTTACTCAAATAAAACATAAGAACTGATTCATAAGGACATAGATTTTGCATAACAAAAATCCAGATGTCTAACCTAGTCTGTATGTTCAGTAGAATTTTTATAACCAAAGATTAGTCTAAAATACCTGCCACATCCCTACATCAAGGCTGCAACACTGGGCTTAAGACTTGTGGCTAGGTCTTCAAAGCTTCTTGCTAATTGCACTTCATCGAGACTATGTTGAAATGTTCCATTGCCAATATTAGCCATTTCGATGAGGATATTGGTTGTAGCTTCAGTTCCAAACATTATGGTATGAAGAATCATCCTCGGCTCTTGTTGTTTCATTCTGTTAACATAATATAGAGGATCCCCTCCCCCACCATTATCTCCATCACTCAAAAACACAATCATTGGTCTTTTGTGATCAGTTGTAGGATCTTTTGAGGCTTTAATCATCACCCTTTCAGCCAATTCCAACCCAGATGAATAAGTAGTTCCTCCATCTGCATCATAAGGAAGAAGCAAATGAACAACTTCCTCCCTCATCTCTTTCATCTCTACAGCAATAAATGCACTGCTGTCGAAGAGAATCACTGATACTGAATCATCAGATACTGTCCTCAGACGAGTTCTTATAAACCTTATTATTGCCTCATATACACAACCAAGCCTACAATCATGCAAAGGAGAAAACATGGACATTGTTGGCTTAATATCTAGACTACCCATGGACCCCGACCTATCAATGACAAAAATGACATGATGAGGAACATTCTTGGAATGATCACAGCCAAAATGGTGCCCATCATCTGTTATATAACCTGCAGTACTGACACTAAATCCAGTTCTTTTGATGGGAGCATGCCAAAGTTTCTCAGTGCAATAAGATTTCTGAGCTGCACCAGACTTTTTGTCTGAAAGATCTTCATGCTCCTCTGATCTGCAATAGTGATTGCAGAGGCCAAACTCGGTCTGCTCTTCCTCCGTGCAGGGATCGACAAATCTAATATATTTCCAATAAGTCTCATGGCTCATCTCATCCTTTGGTACATCCAGGTCGGGACCATATTTCCTAGTCTCATGCCTGGAGCCATCGTAAAGCTTGCTGGTGCAGTTTTGTGGGCATGGGACCAAGTGAATGTGGCCCCTGCCTTGTTTTTTACAATGCATATTGCACATTTCTGCCAGCCCTGTTTCTCCCCATGCATATTTTCTGTCATCAATATCAATCTCCTCTGTTTCTGAAATAAATTTGGCATTTCTCATATTACCATGCACTGTGTTATGCAAACCAGGGTGATCGATCGGAAGTTGGCAAAAATAGCCACAAGAATGACATCTTGTCTCACAATAATGTATAGCATCCTCCTTAGTTGTATGAACATGGGTTCCTTCATGGCTCCTCTTAAAGGCTGGTATTGGGACACAACAATCCTTTCGTAGACCATTCTGCTCTGATACATGCTCATACTCGAAAGACCCTCTGCGTCCTTGGAACTGCCTTGTTTGGCGAACTAATTCGGTAAAAATCTCACATATTCCAGGCACCTCGCATTTATCAAGGCACACATGCTCATTCCCACATAGATGTTCTGCATCGCGATTGAGCTCATGAAAATGGTCCTTGTGACCACATGTCCTAGTACATCCCTTCATGAGGCATGGGGCTTGACAGTATCTTTCATGGCAAGCATGCCTGTCATGATCCCCAAACTCAATTGGGACAACACACTGATTTTGGCAACTGGGAAGAGAACATTTTTTCTTGCACATGTGTTGAGGAGAATTGCACTTGTGTGGACCCTCATGCCCAAGCTTAATAGAACAAGATTTATTACAACTGGATGACTTCTGAAATAGGTCACAAACTTGCCCACAGGTGTGGTTTCTCATTTTACAGTCATGGGGGCCTTCATGGCCTGCCAAATCTTTGCATCCCTCAACTGAATTCCCTGCTTCCTCCATGGTGCAGAAGGTACATTTTTCTGAACATACATGGCTACCCATGCAAGAATGAGAGGATACATGACCTTTTTGATGCACACATCTCCAAAAGCATTTGAAGCATTTACATCCGCAAACAGACAGCCTTTGCTTCATTTCTGCAATACCCGCAGCAGCCTCTAACTGTAATTTTTGCACCTCATCAGAACCGAGAAATTCCGCTGTGTTTGACGTCAACCATTGTTCAACTCGCTTTCGCCTTCGATCTGCCACTGCACCCAAAAATCTGTCGAAAACAGAGTGCCACCATTCACCATCATTTCCTTTTCTCGGCACAACAGTTTCTAATCTTGACCTGAGCTCAGATAAAATGTTTCCAGCAACGGCCGGTTCTTGTGGAGGTGCCAATTCTAAGCCAGTATCCGGGAAATCATTTAATGTGAACTCCTCAGCAGCAACTGGAAAATCTGAAACTTCTTGCTGCGTATCCAAATTAACTAGCATTTGAATTGCCCCTGTAGTAAAAAGGCATCCTCTATCTATAGCAGACTTTAGATTTCTCCTTAGTATGTCCACCCTGAGGGCTACACGTTTATTATCTACAGAAGTCCAGTCTTTAGCTGCAATCTGAGCAATCACAAGCTTCACATCATTCAAGAAAGCGATACTGTTGTGATAGCATGAATTCATCTCTTCTACTGTACATGCGATTTCCCTTAAACTTTCCTGGTACTCAGGTCGATTGTATGGAGGCATTGCAGCTATTTCAACCTTTCCGCCATACATTTTTGAGAGAAAGTTCTCATGAGTTTTGGAACATATTTTGGAAATTTTTTCTTCGAATTCATGTTTCAAATCATCCACATCCGAACTGTCCACGTCCTTGATGGCAATATAGAAAATTCCCTTGAAGAGCTTTTTCTCCTTGTCCTGCTTAACCAGGCTGATCCCATTCTGGAAGCGGTCAAAGACTACTTCTGTCTCTTTGTCCAAATGGAAGTCCTGTTACATACAGATGGGAGTATTATGCGAGTTTTTAAAAGCATTCGAAAACAACTCAAATAAAATTCAACTTCAACCAGGAGGGATTAAGTGGAGATCATTGAGCCCAACAATTCAAATTTCAGATATATTATTTAAGATATTAGCAGCCAATTGATTTATTTTTTGCATTCACAGAGATCCCTTTTTATTATCCCAATTCAGAGACATGATTTTAGAAGGAAAACATATGGGTGAGCTTCATAAATTTTTATGTTTCTGATACTATTTCAACTTCCTATCTTCTAAATCCAAGACCCTTCGATAATACAAAGCAATTGGGAGATCTGGAAGAAGTTGAGACTTTCCTTTTAGATCAATTTGGTATTGGAGAACTACAAATACGTAATATTAAAATCCTACCTTGTAAACAAGAAGATTAAGCAAAAATGTATTTTATTGGAACGAACTATACAATATAGAAAACAGAACATGGTTAAAATGGAAAACTCGTACACACAAAAAGCATTTTTGACCTTACACAGAATTAACATTAAAGAGTTGCAAAATCCTATCTCCATTGAAGATCACCACAGATTAAACAATTATCTTCAGGATTCAGGATTCAACATGGAAAGAATGAAGATGGCCTTATGATACACCTCGCAAGAACCTCTATCTCCTCCTGCACAAAGTATTGACTCCCACCGCGTTCAGTGGACTTCTTCATATACAGAGTTTAAATGGGTTACCAAGCTAAACAAGGTTTGGTATTACAAGATTTTATACAAATCATATGTGATTGATTTTGCATCAAAGACCACCTCCAAAAACTTAGTTCACAAAGAGTGGATTCACCAATGATAAATGTCCTACGATTCCAAATTGATGGCTATCAAATATATATTTTGAAATGTCAGTTTCCTAATCAATATTATGATACAATTCACTAGAATTTTGCATTCATACTTCAATAGAATTTTGCTTTCACCAAAGCCCATCTTGATGACGGGCATCAACTTACTCTCTTGATTTTTATTTTTTTACTGTCAGTAAAAATTCAGATGTTACTCAGACTGAATGACTTTGGACAACATTCTCAACATCTTTTGGTTATATATTTCTCTAATGAAATAGTGAATCATAGTCTACCTTGAAAAACCTATTGGCATACCATTCCATTCAATGCAGGTTGAATGAGCAAGTTTCCACCCTTACCAGATGTTTTTAGGTTGTCTCCCACTCAAAATGTATAATCTTTGAGGAAAATGAGGATTACAACCCAAACAGCATCTACAAGTAAACCATCATGCCACCATAATCACCTCTAAGGCTTTATATTTTGACGCAAGTACTTACAAGTAACGGTCTCGTACATAAAGCCAGATGTTAATCCCGATTACAGTGTAACCTCATATTCCATATTCAATAAGAAACTTATTCTCTTGATTTATAGATGATAACATCAAATTTGTATTCTCTGGACTTATGAATGATAACATTAAATTTTAATTGTTACTATTGTTTTAATTTGAAAACTACACTGTAAATTTCTTTGTAAATGTCTTAGTGTCATCTTCTTAAAAGTCTAATCAAGTACGGTACCTGACCAAACAATTTATTAATTAAATAAGGGAAACAGATTTCAATTATACCTTCTTCCGACTTTATTGCAGCAATTATCTCAATGAATCAGAAAAAATCTATTACATCATATTTTTCTTTTATTCATATGCTTTCATTTGTAATTAAAACAAACAAACAAAAAATTATTGTCAAAAACACTTCAAAAGAATTTACCTACCTTCTTGTTGAAGATTGTTAAATTGCTTATGGCTGCATTAAGAACAGATAGTAGCATATCTTCTTGTTCTGTCCGCTCAAAACTACCCAGTCCTTCAAAGTCCAGCATGACATAAATGCGTTTCTCTGCTGCTCTCACAGTCATCCACACTCCATCGGTACACCTTCCACCTGCCACATCCAAAAGTGACCCTGACAAGTGGTTTAACAAATAAGATTTCCCGCTGCTTTGTTTACCCATGGATGATATGACCATAATCTCACCCTCCCAGTTACTAAGAACTGTGTCATAAATGCCAAAAGTTATCAAATTTGTCAGAGATAAACTGTCTGTGTAACTCAGTTCCGGTGGCATCTGAAACCCATCCTTGAGAGCAAGCAATCCATTGTTTTCTGCTCGGGCTACTTGGATAGGAACAAGGCACGCAAGCCTGCGAATCCATGTTCCCATAGCCTTGGTTACCAAGTCCGTTAGATGAACTGAATCCCCAGATATCCATGGTTCAAATCTTTTCACATCAATTCGAATCTCTGTATTTGAGAAATCTTTACCTTTTTCCTTCTCCAGGTTTTGAAGAAGAGTTCTCAAGGCATTCTTACAGGCATCCTCATTACTTTTTGTATCAATGCCTTTGGTGCTTAATATTACATTGATAAAAACAGTCTTCTTATCTTCACAGAAGAGTGCGGGACTGGTTGCGAACTTATCAAAAATATGGTATATATACTCTAATTGGGGACAAGATCCAGAAATTCTTCTTTCTTCCGGCACTTGAACTACCTTGTTTTCCGTACTTTCTATTGCTTGCAATTGGACAACTTCCTTTGCTGAAATAGTTTTCAATATGTGGGACGAAATGCTATGAGGAACTGATGCACTGAAGAAAACAAGATGACTCTGTGATCCTAAATTTACAATCTTCACTTGAAGCTCTCCCAAATCTCTGACTCTTTTGTTTAGGGGAATGGTCCTCAAGTAGCTCATGACATCAGCCAAGACATATATCTCCACCACGACAGAAAAGTCAATAGCTTCTACTACTTCGTCATTGTTTTCTGACTTGCCAAAGACAAATAAAAATGATCCATCCACAGAAACAAGAGCTACTGAAACAGGTGAAGGAAGAATTAGTAGCCTAGGTTTCATCATCGGTTGCTGATGGAGTTCCACAACCCTGACCCTGTTTGTATCATCAATCAGGATCAATTCCCTTTTACCTGGTATCAGATGCATCCAGGTTAAGATTCCCATGCCAGAAAATTTATGGAGATCCACATCCACCCCTGTCCAATCTAATTTGCGGAAAGAATCATCAAACTTGTGTACTGCAACCTTAGAGGTTAGCTTATCATATAGGGCTACAAATCGAGTACCTTCATCAAAAGACAATAAATCGTAACCCCTCCTGAATCTTCGAATATGATTTATGCCATCTAACCTTGAACCCATGCGCGAGCAGCTATAAACATACAGGCATGGATCAGCCAAATTCTGAATGAACGCCAACAAGTGCCCGGACTTGAGGGCCACCAATTGCAGTATTCGTTCTATCTCAGGGTCAAGGGTAACTAACTCAAATTGATTAGTGCACGTAGGAGTGATCCGATACTCGGCATTTCGGCTTAACTCCTCCAAATCATTTTTCCTTGGCATCAGCTCAGAAATCTTCCATGCAATGCTCGGTTTCTCAAGTCTTTCAATTGAAACCTTCAGAACAACCTGTTCATAGTAAGTATACCAAATACTCTGAACTTCACAAGCCTCGATGGACCTGGCAAAAGGCTTGCCTGTGAGCACCGATATGTCCCGCTTCATTTCTGAAAGGAATGCGTCTTCCTCTCTATGCAAGTTTTCCTGTAGCAGATTTACAGTTTCTTTGCCTTCAGATTCAAACTTCTTTTGAAGAGTACTCCGCAACTCTCCCCAAACCATGGCTTCAATGTTTTTTACGAATTCTTCTCTGGATGTCTTATAAAGATGTGAAATTAGTGTTCCGGCCTGTTTATGAGATATGAGTGTGACCCACACCGCTTGATCAAGAGGAGCTCCAACTGTTGACTCGAATTGTTTGAAAAGCTTGCAAATACCATCTGGTAGTTCGTGCTCAACACTCTTTAAGTTCTCTGTTGTCAAAATCTTTTCAATGAGAGACTTTTCAACTGAAGGCATATGTTCGTCACTAGCTTCTTTGGTAACCAGGAATGCTACAAAACCGACGTTTCTACCCAAACACTGCAATTTCTTAGGAATCAGAGACTTCACCCAATTTTGAATAACGATGGAACTGTCATTGACAACTTCAAAGGTTCCCTCTACGCTCCCTTTAGAAGCTTTAGTACTCAATTTTACCCGGTCACCTGAAAATGAAAATGCCGCCACAGGTGTTCCTTCGTTGAATTGCAATAGCGTGGCCCCTTTAGTACCTTTATTACTCAATTTTATCTTCTCACCTGAAGATGAAAATGAAGCTTCAGATGTTTCTTCGTCGTTGAATTGCAGTAGCGTGGCCTTCAATGTCTCCTTTGGATGTGAACATTTCAAAATGACTTCTCTTCCATATCTAACAGGCCCACTCACATTCTGGGGCCCTTCAATCTTATAAATATTACCAGCATGATAATCACCAGTAAATTTAACCTCCGATCCGAAAAAGATGAGCTTCTTATCACAATCCTTGCCTGCTAAGATCTTACTCAACTCTCTGTGCAGTTGATCAAACCTATCAATAGAACCAGAGCCACGTAATTCTTCATGATGTTGTGAGGACGCAGCCCCAAGGGAGTCAAAAAATTGTGCTCCATTAAAGTATTCTGGTAGAATTTTCAGAAAGCAGGCGACAACACTCTCCTGAATTGCTCCCATAGAGAAATCGGCAGAAGCGCCTACTCGGGCTTCCGCCATGGAAGCGTTAAGAGTTTTCATGAAATTGCAGTATTCATCATATCTTGGAAATTTACCATGCCGCAGCAGAGAGACGAAATCCTTATTGCTCATTTTGCAGAAGTTCAAATCGCCGTCCTTCGACCAGCTGTCGATTTGACTTCGAAGTTCATGAGTTCCTTTCAGAGTTTTCCACTCGAGCCTTGTAGAAACTCTTGAAGGCCTGTAATCTGCAGTCAAGAAAGCACATCGATTATAACCATCACAGAATACAATATTACTTGGTGCTACGGGAGGCGCCGAAGCCGATTTCTTGAATTGCCTATCAATGGCAACATTAAATCCATCAGAAAGCCAGACATCGTTCTCAGAGTTTTTCACATGGCTTATTTGAAGCTTCTTGGTGCGTCTCCCTTTAAAAGAAGCAGTTCTGACCGAAGAACCCGAAGTTTCGAAGGGATAGTAGCCCTGAACACAAACATACAGATAGTCGGAGAGCTCTACGAGATATCGAATGAAGTTGCAAGAAACGTCCTTCCTCGAAGCTTCTTTGAGATCTTGACCTTCATGCCAGTAGAAAACAAAAATGGCGGATTCTCGAACTATTGCATACAGTCCTGGTTCCAACTGATCAAGTACCTCTTCTTCTCCTAATAAACCCTGCTTCTTGAAAGACTCTGCCATCATTTGCTTGTTCCCGTAGAATGCAACCACAGGCAAGCATCGCTGATTTAGTGCATTGAAATTTATGTGCATTTGGGTAAATTGAGCACCGGTGGTTACTGCAGAATTGGGAACAAGCTCATTGCAAAGAAGTAAAATCTGGTCCTGTGGAAGTTGGACCTTCTCAACAAAGCTAACCTCTTGTTTGTCAGAAGCAACACACATTACCTTGAAAACAGTTGGAATGTTAGACCCAGACGTTGAAGCAACAGAAACCATTCCTTCATCCATAATTCCTAACCAGACCTTCAGTTCATACAATTCTCCGCCTTCAGGAGGAAGCAAGACTCGGCGCAGATCCTTCTAAACTTGATACAGCTATTCGAACATACCAAAGCTTCAACGACACCCACGAACTACGTTACTCTTTGGTATAACGTAAAGTTGCCGCGCAAAGTTCTAACAGAGAACATACAGGTAAAATGTATTTCCGCTGATTGACAGAGGGTTCATATAGATTGAAAAAAGGAGCTTTAGTTACAGAGTTAGGCATCCAGCTGTCCATTGAACTTCGGTACTGTGAAGCGTTTGGGAATTTTTTCCGTACCGCCTGTCACCTCTATTCTTTTAATGATTCGCATAGTCCAACGAGGCATCGTTTTTGGCCGGGAAATTATGGAAAAAATGGCTGGATTTCGTCAAATTAACGTCATGACAAAATTGATTCACACACTCCCGAAATTAGATTTCTTGAAAAGTATGTCGTCAAACTCTGCTAAAATTCCACCGATGAAGGGAAATCGTTAGATAAAGCCATATCTTCGGTTCCTTGCAGCGTTCCTTCCTCTGCAATTTAAGTGTGGGTCCCATGGAAAAAAAATTCTTTTAAGAAAGACTTTAGTAAAAGAGCAAGGATTCGTTTCTGAAAGACATTGTCCTTATGATTTGATTCTGAGTTGAAGTTTGGAAGTTTTTTTTATAATATGATTCTAAGTCTAGGTATTTCATATAAGTTAATTTTTCGCCTAAGTATATCATATAACTTAGTTGTTTCTGTAGTATTTAATATAGTTTAGTTTTTTTTAAACGATATTTATATAATTAAGTTTATATTTATTTAATTGTGTTGAGGGGGTAGAAATGTTATAAAGTAATGTTATATCTTTTAAAATTTTTGGAATAAAAAAAAATAAAGTAAATAAATAAAAATAATTTTTGTTTTATTATTTTTAATTATTTTTTGTTGGGTAGTTAAGGTAAATTTAATTTGGTAAAGTTATGGTTGTTTTTGAGCTCTAAATTTATGGGAACTCATGGTATTAATGTGGAATATAGTTTGTTTAAAAAGGAATTACGTTGAAAAGTATAAGTTTGGTGACATGTGTAATTGTGATTTTATGTAATTGATGAAAAGAAGAAAAATAAAATTATTATTGTAATGTTTGTTTTATGGGTTTCATGAGCAAGGAATTTTATTTTTAGTAATGGCTACCATTATGAGCCTTTAGGTTTTGTCATCTAGTCATAAAAGTCAAATTGAGTCAATGTCATGTATTAAGGACCCTTCTTGGATATGTTACATCTTGTATGAGTCATTAGATAAGTATAAATAGCCCTCCAAGACAAGCACAAGCATCTCCCTTCAAGTTAGCTTCAAAAGGAATAATTACATCTCTCCAAACAACACATCATCTTAGCTAGATGACAAGTCAACTTATTATGATGGAAAACAACTATAAATAGGCTACTCGACCTCATTTCAGAGCATAGATTTTCAGTGAAGCAAGTCTGAAGTTAAGTAGTGTGACAGTGATAAAGAAGAAGCCCTATAACCAATGAGGACAGAGGAAGAAAGATTGAGGTGTTTCAACACTATTTTGGCACTGTTTTGGGCTAAGTAATCTCCACACATACGAAGTTGTAGACATAAATATTGCAACAAGGATGCCAAGAAGGTTACAATCATCTAAAGATAACCAAGTTGGGTGAAGGACGAGTCAAAGGGAAGCCGAGTTAAAAGGAAAGAGTCTCTTTCTAAAGAGAGGCTAGTTAAGGTTCAAAGTGTTGGCATTATGACACAGGTGTTGTCCTTGATGGCAACTCACTCAGATGACAGATCACAGTGCAGCAGGTTAACAACACACAGTTACAAATCAGACTTCACAGAATGAAGAAAGAGAGGTATACGCAGGTTCACCATTGGCCAAGCTGTGTGTACACGTGGGTTAACTGTATTCAAGGCGCGTATATGTACACACGCACTTTCACAAAAGGAAAGGCGCGTATACCTTGGAAAGCTAAATTTGTGATTCAAAGTATTTGGTCCATGGTATTTTGATCTGTGGTATTGGTCCAAGGTATTTTATCCAAGGTATAGACCTTGGGTATTTTGATCCAAGGTATTAGTCCTAAATGGTTTTGGTCCATGGTATTGGGAAAGGCCTAAAACTATAAAAGGAGGAGAAGATCATTAGGCCAAGATACTCAAGTATTGAATATCTGATGAAGTGTGAGATCTAGTATGCAGGTTATTAGGTTATGGTGCTTTGCTGGATATGAACCAAGGACGAACCTTAGCGCTTGATGAAGGATAAGATCTAATGATCTTAAGGCTTGAAGAGAATTATCTCTTTGTGGTTTGATCGTTTATTTGAATAACTGGCACATGTTGTAGTCTGTAAATGTGATGATCTAGGCATGACTAAAGTCTAGAATTGTTGTAATATTTAAATCATCATTTGCAGATCTGTACGTAGGTTCACTTAAGAAAAGGCACATACACACGCTGGTTCTGCATGTCGAAACAGCGTATACATCATAAAGTTTATTTGCAGATCTGTACGCAGGTTTTCCTTGAGGAAAGTGCATATGCATGCAGGTTCGACACATGGAAGTAGCGTATACCTTATGAAATATATTTTAGTTGCTTATGTTTACTGTTGCAGTGTTCTGGGTTTAGGCTTGGGTTCTGGTTACTGTATTCGGGTGATAGTATCCTGAATGATCAGATTGATGGGTTGTCAAAGTGATTGACTGATTCGGTTGTGGTTGGTTCAATAGAAGATTGGGTGATGCAAATATACTTGATGATTAAATGATGTTGTTGATGGATCGAGTCTGAAAATTTATGAAACGTGGTCCCTGGAAGAAAGGAGAAGGTTGTAGCCTTCTGTAGGCCGACACCTACGTACTAGTAAACATATCAGCTAGTACAAGAGCTAGAGGGTTGTAGCTCCCTTCCAATAGAAGCTGGAGAACGAGAGAAGGTTGTAGCCTTCTGCAGGTAGAAGCATGCGTACTGGTATAAGGCTGCATCAGTGCACAAATTGTAAACATAATTCTCTTATTATTAACAAAAGACATAAACGATTGCAGTAGGTGGTTTTCACCCACATTGGGTTTCCACCTTATATCTTGGTGTTTATGTGTGTTGCTTATGTGTGATGCTTTATTCTGCTTTTACTGCACTATCTAATGAATTGTTGATATACTGATTAAAGTTCACTACATGATAATTTGGGTAAATCAAAAGATATCTACATATACGCTGGTTTCATTAAGTATAGTTGTGTATACACGCTAGTTCACTGCACTGAAGTAGCATATACAAATCAGTTTTGAAAATTAAGGTATTGATCTGGTAATACTGATTCACCACCCCCCCCTCTTAGTATTATTTCCAACAATTGGTATCAGAGCAGGTCCTTTAGAAGAAGCTTGATCGCTTGAAGGAAGATCCATCATCATGAGTAATCAAGAAAGCAGGGGATCCATCATACCGTCAATCTTTGATGGGAGCAACTTTGTTTATTGGAAGGTAAGAACCACAACCTATCTTCAATCTCTTGGAACAGATGTCTGGGAAATCGTGGAAGGAGGATATACATTTCCATCAGAAATTCCTACAGATACGACAGGTAAAAAGCAATATGAAACCAATGTGAAGGCTATCAATACATTATTGGGAAGTTTGTCACAATCAGACTTTGTCAAAGTTATGCAACTCAAATCCGGCAAAGAAATATGAGACAAAATCATTCTAAGCTATGAAGGAGACTCTCAGTAAAATGTGCTAAACTGAAAACTCTCAGAATTCAATATGAAACTCTCAAAATGCACAATGATGAAAGTATAGCTAGTTACTTCTTATGTAGATGAGATTGTCAATTGCATGAATAATCTGGGTGAAGAGATAAAGGAAGTTACTTTAGTTGAAAAAGTTTTAAGATCCTTATCTGCTAAGTTTGAATCAAAAGTATCTGCCATAGAAGAAAAGCAAGATCTGCAGACTATTACTATGACACAGCTACACGGAATCTTAACTGCCTTTGAGATGAGAAAAGGAGGTCCATCAGATATGAGAGAAGCTGTGTTTAAAGCTTCAACAAAAGGAAAAGAAGAACTCAATGAATCTAGAAATATTTCAAAAGGAGAAGAAGAAGCAAACTTTGTCAAGAACCTTCAACGGGGTTCCGGAAGATTCAGAGGTAAACTACCTTTCAAATGTTTTGTCTGTGGTAGAGTCAGTCATTATGCTACCAAATGTCCTCATAAAGATAAATATGATAAAGGGAAGAAATCTGCAAAATGGAATAGAAAACAAAGTGTAAGTAAAAAGAGCTACTATACTCATGAAGATAGCGATTCTTCTAAACTCAAAATCGGTTTAGAAGACAAGAATATGATTATAGATACCTTGACATACCAACTTGCTGAAAGAGAAAAACGCAATGAAAAACTAGAATGTGAAATTGTGGGTCTAAGAAAGGATCTTGAGAAAACAAAGGCTCTCAATCTTAGATTTGCTAAAGGATCTGAAACCTTAAATGAAATTATCAAAGTGCAGTGTTCTCCTCTGATAAAGACAGGTCTTGGATATACTGAAGAAGCATCTCAAGCACATAATCTGTCAACCTCCACTAAAAGCTATCTTGATGCAGCAAGCGCAGTGAACATTTTGACAATCGTCAGCGAAGGCATAAAGCAGACCACCAAGTAAAACAGGCTCAATTTACTTCAAGGATGAACAGGAGCCACACCCAACCTCAGGTAAATCATACTCAATTTGCTTCAAAGATGAATAACAATAGAAACTACAATCACCAGGTCAGTAGATTCGATAATCGCAGGAACTTCTTTAATGGTCAATGTTTCTCATGTCATAATTTTGGACAAAAAGTTGCTCAATGTGTTGCTTACAAAACCATCATGACTAGAGAAGCATGAAAACAAAGGAATGTGACAGGGATCAAGAAAAGTTCCTATGATAACTTTTCTCTGCTTGAAAATGAAATAGAATGCTCAATCTGTAAGAACTTTGGCCATGAAGAATCTGAATGCGGGAGAAAATTTCGGAAAATATCTCAAAAGGAGCAAACTCCATTAAATCCCAAAAGATGGAGAAAGAAAGAACCACAAACAGAAAGTTGTGGTATAGCCTTGTATGCAGAAGGACAAGAAAACCAGTGGTACATCGACAGTGGAAGCTCAAAACACATGACAGGTGGTAGAGAAAAACTACACTCATTTAATGCCTTAGAAAAGGAAAAGAGTGTCTCATTTGGAAACGACACTCCTGCTATCATAAAAGGTAAAGGCTCTGTTTTCTTGAAAGAAAAAGTTAAAACTGGGAATGTTATGTATGTTGATGGCTTAAAGAATACCCTATTGAGTGTGAGTCAAATGTGTGATCAAGGAAATGAATTAGTGTTTCGATCAAATGGATGTGTTGTTCGTGAGCTTGATACATGAGAAACCATGACTAAAGGTACAAGAACTCCAAACAACCTATACATACTCAAAGGAGGACAACAACAGTGCTATCTAAGCAAAAATGATGAAAACTGGCTATGGCACAAAAGATTGGGACATCTAAGCTTTTCTCAGATAAGAAAAGCATGCAGATTCCAAGCTGTTCGCGATCTTCCAAATATCAACATTCCTGGAAATATGATATGCAAATCATGTCAATTCAGTAAGCGAACCAGATCTCAATTCATCGAAAAGGAAGGGTCAGCTAGTAAGCCTCTTGAACTTGTTCATACTGATTTATGTGGACCATCAAGGAAAAAGTCACCTCGTGGGGAAGAATACTTTATATTGTTCATTGATTATTTTTCCAGAATGTGTTGGATAGGTCTTATAAAGCATAAAGATGAAGCATTTGAGAAGTTCAAAGCCTTCAAAGCTTTGGTTGAAAATGAATTAGATCGCAAAATCAAATGCCTCAAATTTGATCGAGGAGGGGAATTTACCTCGGATGAATTCTTTGACTTCTGTGAACAACATGGAATAAAAAGACAATTCTCCACTGCAAGGACTCCTCAGCAAAATGGAGTGGTAGAAAGGATGAAGAGAACTGTTCAAAAAATGGCTCGTGCTATTCTAGATGAATCTGGAACTCCTGCAACTTTCTAGGGTGAAGCTACATTTGCCACTGTCACTATTCTCAACCAAGCAAATGTTCGGGTAAACAGCACTCAAACTCCACATGAACTTTAGTGTGGTAAAACACCTACTATAAAGTACTTCAAAGTTTTTGGAAGCAAATGTTACATCAAAAGGACTGAAGAAAAAATTGGTAAGTTTGAACCTAGAGCAGATGAAGGTATTCTTATTGGCTACTCTTCCCGAAGTAAAGGATATAAATGTTATAATAAAAGACTTGGGAGAATTATTGAAAGTATTGATGTTGTAGTTGATGAAACATGCAAAAATCCAAAACAGATAAAAACCGAAGATCATGAAGAAGATGAGGATCATTTTCCCACATCAAATCACACTGATTCTGAAGAAGAAACCAATGAAGCACCAGAAGAAGAGATAACGATAGAAGAAAAGACTTCGTGAAGGTATGTTCAAAAAAATCATCCAGAAACTCAGATTTTGGGGGGAAAAGGGGCAGGTGTGCAGACAAGAAGAAATATTGTCGAAGCCTCAAGCTATCTAGCATTATTATCTTCCACCGAACCTCAAAATGTAAATGAAGCATGCAAAGATGAATGTTGGGTCAAGGCCATGAATGAAGAACTTGAGCAAACTGAAAATAATAATACTTGGGAATTAGTTCTTAGACCTCATGATAAGAATATCATAGGAACGAAATGGATATTCAAAAACAAGCTGAACAAAAATGGAGAAGTTATCAGAAGCAAAGCCAGACTCGTTTGAAAAGGATATGCTCAACAAGGTATAGATTTTGAAGAAACTTTTGCACCTGTTTCTAGACTTGAAGCCATAAGAATGTTTCTTTCTCTTTCTAGTTTTCAGAAATTCAAAGTATACCAAATGGATGTAAAATCTACATTTCTTAATGGACACTTAGAATAAGAAGTCTATATTGAACAACCAAAAGGATTCATTCTTGGAAATGATGCAAAACTTGTTTCCAAACTTAGAAAGGCCCTCTATGGTCTAAAACAGGCTCTAAGGGCTTGGTATTACCGTCTTGACAAATATCTCCACCAACAGGGTTTTTCAAAGGGGTCAGTAGATAGCAATCTATATACGAAGATGGACAATGATAAATTGCTATTAATTGTTATGTTGATGATATCATTTTTGGTAGCAATGAAGAATCCATGTGTCAGAATTTTTCTTCAGTAATGCAGCAAGAATTTGAAATGTCTATGCTTGATGAGATTACCTATTTTCTTGGTCTACAAGTTCAACAAAATAAAGATGGTATTTTTCTCTCACAAACCAAATATCTCAAACAGATCCTAAAAAAGTACGACATGGAAGATTCTAAACCAGTATGTACCCCAATGGTAACAGGATGCAGTCTTAGCTCAAATGATGAATCAACAACAGTACATGAACCAACTTACAGATCCATGATTGTCAATCTGCTTTATCTAACAGGTACTCGACCAAACATCATGCATGCAGTGGGAATAGTTGGAAGATTCCAAGAAAATCCAAAGGAATCACACCTTTAGGCAGTCAAAAGGATTTTCAAATATCTTCAAGGAACACAAAACTTTGGTTTATGGTATCCTAGAGATAAACATCTTACACTTCATGCACATACAGATGCAGATTGGGCAAGAAGTGTTGATGATAGAAAAAGAGCTAGTGGTGGTGCATTCTATATGGGTTCTAGGTTAGTGTCTTGGTTCAACAAGAAACAAAGTTCAAATGCATTATTTATAGCTGAAGCAGAATATGTGGCTGCTGCATCTTGTTGCACACAACTACTTTGGATGATGCAAACCTTGCAAGATATTCAAATCACATGTATTCCACCCATCTCCATTATATGTGATAATACAAGTGCCATCAGTATTTCAAAGAATCCAGTCATGCACTCCAAGACCAAGCACATACCCATCAAATATCATTTCCTACGTGAACAAGTGTTTGAACAAAAGGTCAAACTGGAATATGTTCCCTCCAAAGAACAGGTTTCTGATATATTCACTAAACCACTGTCCATAGAGACATTTGAATATCTCAGACAAAAGCTAGGAGTAGTTGCTGCATCATCCTGCCGTAAATCCTAGTTTTTTTTAGAGAAAGGTGGTTATACGTGAGTTTCATGAAGAGTAGTCGTGTACATACGCGGGTTTCTGTGGGCGCATCGCGTATATGTTGGTTTAAAGAAAAGCTATGGGCCAGACTCAAGAAAAAGGGGTCTACTATGGTTCTGTCAATTATCTGCTCTGTTTAAATGATGTTTTCACTTTGCTAATAACATGTGGAAATATATTGGTCCTCATAAAGTTGTTAATAACTTGATGTATATCTAATTAATGATGATGCTTTGATATCTCTTATTGACATATGCAATGATCAGATCTGACAATGAATAGGTGGAACAGGTTTATGGGGAGAACATGGTGGATGATATTTTAGGAACTAATGATGGACATACACAGGTTGTTGGTCTAGATGTTGTTGACAGATGTTGCTGATGGTGCAGATCATATGATAGTTGCTGATGACTATCATGGTCTTGCTTAAGGTATTTGGTCTCCGTTATATATGTCATGTACATCTTTTAATGTAACGGTCATGAAAAGACCTGATTTGTAACCCCAATATGCTTGGGATGGACAATGTAATGTTTCTTGTTTTTGACATGTATAAACAATTGATATATCCCCACTTGGTTGGGTGGATGAGTCAAATTTGGTATATCCCCACTTGGTTGGGAGATGGATGTATGTATGAGTCATTGGTGATAGGAAGGTCATTTGTGATATATGTATAGAGTCATGTTCTTCTTTTAGGACATCTTTTTGTAGACCTTGCTTATGCTTAGGGGGAGCATGGACTCAATCATGGGAGACAATCAGCACACTTCAGCATATCAGAGAATTCAACATGCACTCAGGGGGAGTATGACCCTTTTCCCTTGATGTAAAAGGGGGAGAATGACTTGGTGTGGTTGTTGCCATTAAGTCCAAAGGGGGAGATTCTTGGCACTATGATGTGTGTGTTGTACTTGATGGAAACCCACTTGTAGCAAAACAACTCACTTGTATATGGTAACTAGATGAATCTACCGAAGAGATATCATATATGACAGAATGCATGACAGTAGTGTTTACAGATGTGATGAAATGCAGAGCAGCTTCAAGGAATCAGTTCAGAAGGCAACTCACTCAGATGAAAGATCACAATATAGTAGGTAAACAACAAAAAATTACAAATCAGTCTTCACAGAATGAAGAAAGAGAGGTATACGCAGGTTCAACATTGACCAAGCTGTGTATACATGCAGGTTCACTGTATACAAGTCGGTATACGTACACATGCACTTTCACAAAAGGAAAAGTTCGTATACCTTGGAAAACTAAATTTTGGTCCAAAGTATTTCATCCATGGTATTTTGATCCATGATATTGATCCAAGGTATCTGGTCCGAGGTATTGACCCTAGCTATTTGGTCCAAGGTATTGGTCTTAAGTGGTTTTGGTCCATGGTATTGAGAAAGGCCTAAAATTATAAAAGGAGGAGAAGATCATTAGGCCAAGGTGTGCAAGTATCGAATATCTAATGAAGTGTGAGATCTAATATGCAGGTTATTGGCTTATGGTGTTGTGATTGATTTGAACCAAGGATGAACCTTAGCGTTTGATGAATGATAAGATCTAATGATGTATCAGGATCTTAAGGCTTGAAGTGAATTATCTTTATGTGGTTTGATCATGTATCTAAATAACTGGTGCATGTTGTAGTCTGTAAATATGATGATTTGGGTATGACTGAAGTCTGGAATAGTTGTAATGTTTAAATCATCATTTACAGATCTGTACGTAGGTTCACTTTAGAAAAGGAGTGTATACACGCTGGTTCTACATATCAATTCAACGTATACATCATAAATTTCATTTGCAAATCTATATGTTAGTTTGCTTTAAGGAAAGCATGTATGCACGCATGTTTGACACATGAAAGTAGCGTATACCTTATAAAATATGTTTTAGTTTCTTCTGTTTGTTGTTGCAGTGTTCTGGGTTTTGGCTTGGGTTCTGGTTACTGTATTCTGAATGATTAGATTGATGGGTTGTCAAAGTGATTGATTGATTCGGTTGTGGTTGGTTCAAAAGGAGATTGGTTGATGCAGATATATTTGATGATTGAATGATGTTGTTGATGGATCCAATCTGAAAATTTATGAAACGTGGTCCCTGGTAGAAAAGAGAAGGTTATAGCCTTCTGTAGGCCGACACCTACGTACTAGTAAACATATCAGCTAGTGCAAGAGCTAGGGGTTGTAGCTCCCTTCCATTAGAAGCTGGAGAACGAGAGAAGGTTGTAGCCTTTTGCAGGTAGAAACCTGCGTACTGGTATAACACTGCACCAGTACAAAAAATTTAAACAGAATTTTCTTATTATTAAAAGAAGACAGAGATGACAATAGCATGTGGTTTTTACCCACATTGGGTTTCCACCTTATATCTTGGTGTTCTTGTGCGTTGCTTATGTGTGATGCTTTATTCTGATTTTACTACACTGTCTAATGAATTCCTGATATATTGATTAAAGTTCAATACATGATAATTTGTGTAAATCTAAAGCTCTCTGCATATATGTTGGTTGCATTAAGTACAATTGCGTATACACGCTAGTTCATTGAGATGAAGTAGTGTATACAAATCAATTTTTGGAAATTAAATTATTGATCTGGTAATACTGATTCACCCCCTCCCTCCCTCTCAGTATTATGTCCAACAATATCATGTGGTCAATATAGGTGTTTTTATGTTGTCACATCTTATCCTTCTAATGATAGTCACAAGATAATGGAATCTTTAGAAACATGTCTCTTGATGATATTTTTGATGTACACCTAATCAATAGGGTCATGAAATTTTGAAATATGGTGCCAATGTTCATTATTTATTTATTTATTTTTATCTTTTTTTCGAGGAAATATCAAGACAGATCCACCCAAAGTGATCACATCCTATCAGCTTATTAGAAAATCCTAACTCCAAGGGCATCGAGGAGAATTTACCTTGTGATCTCCCACTAGGGAGGTGCTTTAGCAACAAGAAATTGACCAATTGAGCTAACCCTTGGGGATAATTTATTTTGTTTTTTCATTTTCATCAACAACTCAATTTAGCTATACTATGTCTCGATTATGAACATGAAAACCATGCTGGCTTCCTTGCTTAAACTTGATTAGGAGAAGATTTCTGTGTGTGAGTGAGAGAGATAAAAAAGAATGGAGAAATAAGATGAGAAGTCTATGTTCAACCTTCCTCAAATTTAAAGGATAATGATGAATGGATGCATTGTGTTCAATTTGGTTGATGCAAAGCATGTCAAATAACTATATATGATTGAGAATGTAGTAATCCTTAAATTTGGATGTGGACAACTCATATTTTGTCACTATTTTGGTTAGGCATTAATGTATTAGGTTATGATTAAGATCAACTTAGTTGATTTTATATGATATTATAATCCTTTTTGGGGA
Source organism: Pinus taeda (assembly GCA_000404065.3). NCBI lineage: Eukaryota > Viridiplantae > Streptophyta > Pinopsida > Pinales > Pinaceae > Pinus > Pinus taeda. Next base: position 10,005 of record APFE030475920.1, on the reverse strand, counting down.
GAGTTCCCTACCTCTTGAGTAGTGTATAAAAACATAGTGAAATCTTCTTGTGTTCCTCTTGATCATTCTTTGGCCTATAAGTACAAATATTTTATACAATGTTTTATATTTATAGGCACCAGATATTTAGTTTTCACTTGCGCGTGGGAATTTCTTCTTGTGCGTAGTATTATTTCTCTTTAATGTTACCATGTAAATCATCTCTAGCACTCTCTTTGGTATTATATGGGCTACTATGCATAGGTTTGTCTAGGGTAGTGCTAATGTTTTCTCCGTTTATTGCAAGTTTTAACATTTCCTAGTGATTCCATTAGATCTTTCTTTTTCTATTATGGATCTCAAAATGGTATTAGAATAGGCATGAACCTCCTTCATTTTCATCATTAGTTAAGGTTTATTCTTAATTGTATTTTGCAATGACTGACATTTACATTGGAAGATCATGCCTAACTAAGGGAATTGAGGCTATTACATGGGTGATTATGTTGGTTGAAGTTGGCCATTTTGTCTAGGGATGTTTAAGCCCAATATTTTATGCTATTTTTATAGACCTTGTCCATGGATTGGAGGGCCCAATTTTATGGTTTAGACATTGATTTATTCCACTTGTATTTCTTGAGCCAATCCATGGTTATGTGCTTGTCGCATCACTATTTTTTATGACTAAAAAACCATGGTTTGAAACTATATATTTTATTCTTACTTTTTGAAACATATTGAAATTATTTTGGCTGGTGGCATTGCCCTAAGTATTGTAGAACTAGGGTTTCTAGATTTGATCTTTTTAGTTGTTGATCTAGTGATTTTTGGTTGATGGCATGCCATAAGGATTGTAGAACTAGGGTTTATAGATTGAATTTTTAATAGTTGATCCAAATATCTTTTGGTAATGGCATTGCCTTGAAGGGTTAGAGAACAAGTATTTCTAGATTTGATTTTTTGATTAGTTGATTCAAATATTTTTGGCTAGTGGCATTGCCCAATGGTTTATGGAACTAGGGTTTACAGATCATCCCTTTTTTTTCCTCATTTAAAAACCCTCTTTTAAACCCAAGGATATTTTTGTTTGTTTTCGTGGTATAATTTTGTTCTCTTGGATCGCTCTTTAGCTAAGGCTTGTGCCATCCTAGTGTAGAGTTTTTGCATTGCAAAAACTATGAAGAATCTAGTGTTATGTTTCTTCTTTGCACCTAAACATCATGAATTTTTGTATACTTATGTATGCCATATTTAAAAATAATGAACCTTATGTGGACATGCACCCTAGTAAATGAGGCTAATGTTTTGGCCAATCATATAAAAAATTAATCTATATGTAATTTCTATGAAAATGATGGATACGTCTCCAAGTCTTGTATGGTTTATCTTCAACAAATTGAAGAAGTTGTAAGAGTATAAGGTTTTTAAAAGGATATTTTTTATGATATTGCTAAACAATTTACAGTGCATGTGAGGTTATGCACTTTGCATATGGGTTTGACCTTGATAAAAATATGAATTTATCAAATTTTCATTTCAAGTTTTTTTGGATAAAATACAGGGTCCATATTTTGATATATTTTCTATATGATCCATTTGTTAGATATATAATCCTTCAAGGTTATTGTATTATTGTACATAATAGATAGGTAGATGAAATGAGGATCATGAGGAAGACTAAGAGTCCCTCATAAAAGGTGAAGTGAATAGCCATCTCCATTGTATATATGCAACTTTGCGTTAGTTAAATTAATCACCAAGCATTGAGTTATTGCTTTAGCCTTACACTATCCACTGCAAATGTTATCTTTGGTGGAGTTTATGTTCATGATCCACTAAGTTGTATCTACTAATTACTGAGGATTATTCCACAAATGATTCTTTGCCTATTACAATGGAACCAATATAGTTTAATGTACTTTCTCTCGTTGATTTACTTTCTATGGAGACTTCCTCTACATTGTTATTGAACCTAAATAACTTTTGTTACAATGTACATTTGGCGGTGCAATTTCCCTCCTAGTCCTTCCTTGTTTTACAATGTGATGTGTTGAAGAAAGAGTAACTAGGTTCAATATTTATAATGACAAATGATGTAAATTTGTATCTAACAAATTATTTTTGCAAAATTTGAGTCATGGGTTTCATGCTCAAAACTGTTTTTGTAGCTCCCATTGTGAGCTCTAGGCTAGGTGATAGGATTGTGTCATTATTTTAATTGTTACACTTGTAAATAATATGTCAAAATGAGAAGTTGTGTCTCCATAAGATCAAGGGAAATAACCATGTAAAATTACTCCTCCAAAAGCAAGGCAAAAGAGGCATTAAGTTGGCACAAAGAAGGCTTACACATGAATTGATAGAAGATGACTTCAAGGCAGATTTCAAGTCGGCTTAGGGACAGTCATCAAGTCGGCCTAATGAGGCATCACAAGAAGACTATAAAAGGACCCCTCTCACCTTATTCAAGGACATCAATTTGGTTACTCTCGCATACTCAAGAATTTGGTCAAAATCAGTGAAAAATGTGTGAGGAAAAGGTCAAGAGAAGGAGCCATAGGTCAGCGAGAAAAAGGAGCCTATTCTACCATTTGAAATAGAAAGAAATCTATCCACATGTGAAACAACAAATTGAGACTAGGGAAGCATCTTGTGGGCTTGTTTTGGCAAGGAAAGGGTTCGTTTTTGGGATAGTTTTGAAGGGAATAAACAAGCGGAAGTATCCTACTAGAAGAGCGAAGGTTTAGGAGGGATAAAAGAGCCCTAAACCTCTCCTACGTGTGAACTTGAATTGCAGACCTATTCTTCTCCAATTTAGGGCTGCTAGGACAGTCATCCACAAGGTCTCCAAAAGGATCGTTCTAAGGTCAAGGGTAAGGATCTTGGCACACAAGACTAATCCTTAAGGCAAGTGAAGATATAGGAGGGATAGTATAACCACTCCTTCACATCTAGTGAAGTCATTCACAGTGAAATTGCAAACTTAAAGGACTGATTGAAATTGCAAGAGGAAGATCAAGTTGTTGGGTAAAAACTTGATTTGTAATCACCCTTGAAACAAGTACAATTTGAGGAAAGGTACAAGGAAGGTAGAGGCTTCTCCTAGCTCATCTAGAAGCTGATCCAATTCACTGTACAATAGTTAGAGGACAGTTGTAGTAAGAGGACAACAACAGTCAAAGGTACTTGCGTTGATCTTGGAGACACATTAGTCAAAGGGTCCTTGTCTAGGCCTTGGAAATTTTATCAAGTGAAGATTCTATAAGAATATTTTCCATGGGTTTTCCTCTCAAGGTCTTGTAGAGGTTTTGCCTTGGCTACTTCCTATATCTTGTGTTATTGTTATTTTGTTTATTATTCGTGGTAGCTGGTAATGAAGTTAATGAACACACACATAAGGAAGAAATTGTTTGTATAAATAAAAAGTCAAAAAATGAATTCACGTATAAAGGCCCTAGATTTCTCAATATGATGAGATCGTTATTGACCTAACCATATTTGGAGACATTATCTAAGTTCTAGGAGTTGGTATTTTTACAATGCATTCTTTGGTTTATTGTGATGTGAGGCTTGATCCTTAACTATTGTTCATAGTGATATTTGTGGGCCTATGACCCCTTATTCTTGTGGAGTGCTAAGTACTTATTCACCTTCCTTGATTGGGTTTTTACCCCTAAGGCTATAGGAGTTGTTCCATTTTTTTTAATAGATGTGCTACAAATGACTCAACATATTTTAATAGATCTTTCTTCTATGCCTTCATTAAAATTTATTTTCACCAACACTTGTGGATTCATATTGTTGTGGGAGATATGGTGTTTAGGGGGGACTATTTGTTTGGCTCATATTTAACATTAAAGAGGGGTATATTTTTTGATGCAATTCTTTCTCTATATACTTCCCTATTTCTGATTAAGGAAAGTAGGAGGGGGGAAAGGATGTGAGATGTTCAACGGAGGAGTGCAATCTTCATTTGGACATGGTAAAACTTGTATTGAGTTCTATATTTCATTAGGGGAATTTTGAGGTAAAAAATGGGCCTCAAAATAAAAAAAAAAAAGGTACTAACAAATAGACTTTAAAAGAACCAATAGGATTCATGATGATGATGTCATCCCCAAGGGTAAATATTTTTGGAGGTGTTGTAGCAGCTGCAACCACCCTCCAAATTTTTTCTTTAACTTTGTTTTGGAGCCTGCCTATCAACCATCCTCAGCAACATGTCTTGCATTGTCATGTACACAAGCTTTAGTGGTTTTCTAGCAGATTTCCAGCCTATGCATGATAGCTTGTTGCATCCCCCTCATAGGTTATTTCTCCAGACTTGGTCCAGTTGCAGGCTGAACAACCCCCTCAAGAAATTTCAAAATTCTGGAGGGGAACCAACCTTCCCTCCAAAAATTGCACAATCCTGACTGGAAGCTTGTTGGGCTCCAGAATTGCACAAATCTGCCTGTCAACCTTCACTGGAAAAACTACGAAATCTGTCCTTGCAGAATTCCTCAGCCCAAAAATTGTGCAATTCTGGGCAATGGTCAGTTGCTCAACCCAGAAATTGTGCAATCCTTCTAGGCAGTCAGCCTAGCTCCCTCCCAGAAATGTGAAAATTTTCCCTTCAGTCAAGCGGGTTGTTGCATGTGCCATTGGGTTCACTGGTTCCACCCGAGACTGAGAAAACTTGACTTCCATGCATGGGTTTTTTTTTACCAAAATAGTAAAAAGAAACATGAAAATATCATCCCTAGATTTTAGGGAGCTACTTTTAGTAGCTGAAGGTTACATGCAAAGATTGTTTTAGAATCTTTCCTCCAAGTGTAGCTTTTTCCTAGATTTGTGGCATGCGCTTCTGAGCCTCAAACTTATTTATTCGATGCCTCATAGCTCACTTATTCACATCGATCTTGGAGCTTTGACATCCCACAACATATCTAGGAGTCTTTGACACATCCAACTTAGCTATTCATGGGTAAGTCCTCTTAATTTCTCTTTTGCAGCATTTTTGTCTCTTTTTGTGTTTTGGCTTGTGTGAGTGCTGTTTGCTTGATCTGTGATCACTTGCTATCGTTTGCATGCATATTAGCTTGTACTAACACCGTTTCAGTTTTCGTTAGCATCTCATTATTGTTGCATGCATGACATTGTTTTGCACGAACGGTCGCCAATTCGGCGGCTCACTTCACACACATTCATGTTGTTTTGTTTTTTGAATCTTAGATTTGCTGTTTGCATGCACGATCATTCACTCATGCTTACACTCAGTATCACCATGCATTCACTTTCACATTTTCTTTTAGTTTCTCATTGACGGGTCTGGGCAGCCTTGGCCCGGACTCTGCCTCACCAAGACAACATTATGCAATCCTAAGAGGGAAGGCTCTACCTTCCTCTAAAAAAATTCACATTTCTGCCCAGTGACTATCCTCCAGTCTTGCATTGCACAATTCTAAGGGGTAGTGACTACTGGCCCAAAATGTGCAATTCCAACAACCAGTAGGCCATCTTGGATTGTGCATTGTGCAATTCCAGCAGCAAATCAGCCTCTAGGAAAACCATATTTCATTTTGCACAGTTTTCATAGCCAGTCTCCCAGCCTCCCAAGAAAAATTGCGCAATCCATTCGTTCCTCAAGTTTTCTTTGGTTTTAGCTGACAGATTTCTTGCCATGCATGTTGCTATGTCTCCAAATCTAGCAAGTGTTCGTCCGCCTCTCAGTAGTTTAGGATCAATGGCCTCCAAGAGAGCAGGATTAAAGGACACTGACAAAAGTGCAACTAGAGCAACAATTGAGTGAGTGTCTACAAGTTTCTTGATCTATGAAGACACCAAGCTGATTGTAGACAAGGACATCAAGCTAAAATGGCAAGAGGTCAATGATGCATTTTTAGGCACTTTTGGGGAAGATCTCGAAGACTGCCAAGTCTATGTGAACATCCACAAGTCTAACTTGTATCGGATCGCATGATGGTATCTCATGCTCCCATGCGCGAACATGATACACTGGATCATCTCACACATTGATCCTGAGATGATGACTTTGAGCAGTGTCAGTGGGACATAGATTGCTACCTTTAGCACACAAGATTATGAGAAGATGTATCATATGTTGAAGCTTGTGATCATCGTGGAGACACCCTTCATTATACCCAACAATGCCAACTCCAAAGTTATCTTGAAAAATTGGGTGAAGGAGCCAGCCAAATTTAGGATGACAGCTAATCAGGTCTACAAGATGAAGATACTTCAGAAGGCATATCAATACTTGGTCATATTTGCGTGTCGCTTATATGGCTAAGAGAGCATGGAAACCTTACAGCAGACTTAGGTGATCACGTTGGACCAACTGACTAGAGAAGGCAAAGCATGCAACTGGTTCGACATGTTGGCTCACCAGCTGAAGGAACAGGTAACAAGAGCTCGATAGTTGCCCAAATGTATGCAAGCAGAAATCTACATGTCTGCTTACATCTTGGATGCAATCTGTGCCCGTCAAGATTTCTTGGGTTTGAATTGGGCATGGACATCGCCAGAGACCTCTGTGAACACTTATTGTAAGATGTTGTCTGAATGCAGCTTTAGAGGAGTTATCATACAACTGTCTGATCATTTTTTCACCCCAGTGTACAAGATGATATTTGAACAGGATCCACCTTGCATGTCAAAGGAAAAAATGGAGGCATTGATTGATATAGTAGATTGGTATGCCTCACCGTCCGACACCTTCATACGAATGTACAACATGGAGAAGACTCCACATGTTCTACCAAATGTTTCCTTGGACAAACTCCTCATGCAGGAAGTATCATATCACATCTCGATAGGATTGTAAGCTAGGTTGTGAAGAAGAAGGCACCTTGGCCCGCTCTTCCATTGCGAATAAGGCTATAGAAGATACATAATTTCAAGCATACGGATGTTGAAGCAAAGGAGATGAAGAAATATACACCCGATGCCCGAAGCTACAACCCGTATGACCCGCATTGTTTTGTGAAGGATCACTGCACGAGGGTACAAGTTAATTGGATCCACGGGGCATGTCATTGGGCGGAGGAATACCCATGGAGATATTGTTGTTGACAATAATACTGAGAGGGGGGGTGAATCAGTATTATCAAATTCTTTTACCAAATCTTTCTTATTTATACTTTGAATTATTTTTGCATACCAATACCATAAATAATGAGCATGAACAAGAAAATCAGACAGTCACATCAAAGAACACCAGATATAAGGTGGAAACCCAATGTGGGTGAAAACCACCTGCTGCACTATGTCTCTATCTTCTTTCAAATTAGAAACTCCTTTTACAATGGTCTTGTACTGGTGCAGTCCTTTACCAGTACGCAGGCTGCAACCTGCAGAGAGCTACAACTCTCTCTCGTTTTCCAGTCTCTCCTGGAAGGGAGCTACAACCCCCTACTTCTTTTCAAGGACCACTTTTCATAAATTTTCAAACTGGATCCATATACATCAAATGATCATCAAGTACATGTAAATTATACAGTCAACTGCAATAACCAGATCAACAATAGCATAATAGAACCCAGAACACCTTGTCAACAGAAAAATTCAACCAACAGAAGATCTTAGAACAGATACACAGTTTTTCTTTTTACTGGCCTGCGTCGCTACGCACTTCACCCTCTGTATCTTTGCGTATACCCGCAGAGCCCCTTCTGTTGTACTGCGTGGCCACGCACTGCTCCTTTCACTGATCTGCGTACAGTACGCACCCAAATGCACTATCGCACCGCATACTGCCCAGTAGATACGCACTCAAAAGAATAATCGCGGCGCGTACTTTTACAGTAGGTATGCACTCAAAAGAATAATTGCGCCGCGTGCTGCTACAGAAGGCACGCACCTGAAGCACTGTCTCCCCGCGTACCCACGCACTGAACCTTCGTCGCCCCTGCGTACCCACGCACTGACCCTTCGTTTCCTCTGCGTACCCACGCACTGAACCTTCGTCGCCTCTGCGTACCCACGCGCTTCTCCTTCGCTGCTTCTGCGTACCTCTGACTAGGGCCGAAATAAAGTCAGATGCTCAGATCTGAACTGGCGCTCAAGAGACCACCCTTCGCAGATTTGGTTCTAACTTCTCCTTTATAGATCAACCTCTTTAAACCGAGAACCCAATCCATCAGATCTTAAGATATTCAATTACTCAAAAGATGCTCATGCCAAATGATCTCCTTGGCTTTATATAGGCATGATCTTCCTTAAAACATGGACTAATACCACGGGCCAAAACCATGATAATGTAAAACCGTCGGCTAAATACCATAGGAAACCCCACGTGTGCGCGCTTTACTGTCTTGGAATGTGTGCACTGGGGTACGCACCTCATGAATGAGTAACCCGCGCATTTGGACGCAGTCCCTGCATGTCATGCCTGCGGGTACGCACCTCTTGAACTGTTCTCCTGCGTACTTCTTTATTTTCATCAAAATGAGAGTGTTGCCATCAAGTACAACATCTGAAAAATCATGCCAGAACCATAATGCCAACAGTTATTTACCGATTCATTTTTTAATGAGCTTAAACGCTGGGGGAAACATTTTCTCATGACTTATGTTTATTTTTTAACGAGCTTGAACCCTGCGGTAACACTGCTCGCCAGTCGTATGGTAAGGATGTCTCATTTAAGGTACCATTTTGAAGGGGCTTGCACCTTTTGAAGCTTTGCCCCAAATCCTTTCTTTATGCAAGCTAGGAAACGACTAGCCTTATGGGTTTAAAGGGTTAGAGGTCCTACAAATTTAAAAAATAAATAGTCGCTCTTCGCTTGTATGCGGAAAGGTTTGCATACCCCCAGGTATAACAAAAAATTTCCAAGTTACCATGAAAGTTCCCCGCAAAGCAGACCAAATGCTTTCATGGTGATGTCTACCGAAATAGACAAAGGGGAATGGTGCAAACGCATGCCACTCAGCATAACCTTAATGAAGGTATCTTATTCCGGCCTAATCCCATTTTCCTATGAGGATAGGTTAGTCAAACTAGTCATATATCCCCCGCGGAAACCAACTCTATACCCAAGGTTTTCTTGCCGAAATAGACCAGGGTACATGCCCCCTGGGTTTCAGCCACATCCTCCTGAATCACTCGCGCTCATCAGGTGGATAGATTGGAGATCACTGAGACATTCTTTGCATGAAAAGACCATTTAGGGATGGCATTTTCTTATTTGCGATGTATGAACCGGGGAATGACATTTGGTCTATGAGCTTGCCCATTTTGCCTTCGTGGGGAAACACATTACTATAAAGAGTGAGGAGACAATGGCTCCCATGCAATAAATATAGTCGCATCCAAGGAGTAGATTATAATCCAAGGGTCCTTGAACTACCATTACGTTCATGTGAATGGTTTTCCTTCTCAAAGTAATGGGCACATTTGGAAGGATCCCTAAAGTTCGACTGGTTCTTTGTCGAAGCCTGTCAGATTTCTCATTTTAGGCAAAAGCGATAGCGAACCAAGTGCTTTCCAAGCAGTTGAGGAAAGGATACTCACAAAATCCCCTTCATCGATGATGGTACCATCCATGACCATTCTGTAATCTTGTACAATGATTCTGAATGGTACACTAGCTGGTAAATGAGGTCTTCCTAGTAGATTCCAGTCGAAGGAAATGACTAGGTTGCTTGGAGGTGGGACCGAATAGACGGTCGGATATGACTCTGATGAACTTCCTTCCTGTGATGAAGGAACGGGTGGAATGCCCCCAAGTTCATCAGAGTCTGTGTTTATGAAAGGAATTTGAACGGTGTCATTCTCTTTCTCTTCAGTGACTGTATCATTCGAAGATGAACACTCTGAAGGCAAGACCGAGTCAACTTCCGTCTCAACCTTTTGACTTTCGTCTGGTATGAATTCAGAGGGTTCATTTTCAATGATAGACACTTCGGCCGACCACAATGAGGGGCCAGCTGAATTTTCAACCAGTGGAGGACTTGGCAAGAGTTTTTTATATGCAAGAGGAAGCCATAGCGGTGAAGCAGGATGGTCATCCAAAACTCTTTTGGC
>APFE030475918.1:0-32882 GCA_000404065.3 Pinus taeda | reverse complement strand
AACTGCAGATAGTCATGGTGACAAATTTTAGTGTAGCAGATTGCCCCCTAAAGTGCGAAGCCTGTAATAGATAAGGGTTTTATATCATCTAGGAAGGGTGAAGTACTTTATCATTTCAAGGATTATCTCCTGGAGAGCCTGGTCAGAACCTGCAATTTTCAACACAAAATACATGTATAAGATTATATCATCGCTGAGGTAGGCATTCCCATACTCAGATCAAAAACTTTAACTAACAGACTAACTACTACTCTGATATAGGAATGATTTCATAGTACATCATAATCATAGACTCGTCTAGACACAGTATGGATGCAACCATCTGTTTATAATTGGTCTACAATACAATGAATACAAAACTCCTCGCAGCCTGGATGGTGGAAACTAGATCTAGGGTCTTCATCTCTATTTCTCGAATTGGTACGATTGTAGCCATGTGAATAAATGAGTCGATGTCGAACATGGTAGAAACCACTTGATTACCAGTCAATGATGTAAACTGTTAACAAGCGTGAGAGAGACCACCAGTGAAGTCAATGGTTCTCAAAGTACCCAGCACAATCCATGAGATGTGAATGAATGGGTCGATGTCGAACATTTCATGGAATCCTTCGATCGCAAGTCAATGATGAAAACTGACGTCGAAGGCAAGAAACCTACCATTGATGCATGCAGACTTCAATTTACTGACGATTTCTAAGTCAACTCTCTAGATAATGTGCTGATGTCGATAGAAAGTGACCCGTCGCAGGCAAGCCCACAACCTGAAATCATAGTTCAAGTTGAAGAAATGTTGCTGTAAGGACTGACTCAAGGATGATAAAATAGATGATAGGTATTTTGCAGTTGAATGTTTTGTTTACAGACCTCTTGAACACATAACGACATGACAGGGGAGGCTGAACCGGTGGCTCATGTGGTCTCTGTCCTCTTTCCAACATTTGTTGAGGATGAAGATGATTGAAAGGAGCCTGATTTCTAAGGGGAGAATTTGGATTTCGATTCAACGAGTTAGGAAGAAAATTAGGTTGTACTAAGGGGTTCATGGGAGATGGGGGAAATGATATATTTACCATCTCCAAGCATTGAATCTTATTAGTTATTGATTTTATAAGATTGGACACTTCCTCGATTTTTTGTTCTTGAGAGGAGGAAGTATTAGGGTGTTGGGGTGATGGGTCAATGGTCCTTTTCTTCCCCTTAGGCTTGGTGTCTTGGGAGAGCTATTTTTCTATAGTGATAAGGTTTCCTTCACAATCACAAACCTTAGCTTGAGCATCATCCAATGTGGAGGGTTCCCTTTCTTGCAACATGTAAGACAGGTCCTCATCAAGCATTTTATAATATGTGACTATGGTAGAAATATCTAAAGGCTAAACATGAGTAGGAAAAAGTTTATAACACTTGGTAAATTGTTTATTAAATTAGAGACAAATTCATTAGGTTTCAATTTAAGGGCGGAGAATTATGTCAACCACGATTGATTACTTTACTTGACACCATAATGTTGAGAGAAGAGCTTGATCGGTCTATCCATGGTGTTAATAATATTTGGTGGAAGGGTCCTAAACCACTTCCTAGGCTTGCCTTCTAGGCTCTAGATGAACAATATCATGTAGATGTCATCATATTTGGTGCCTAGGTTCTCATAGTAGTCTTGAAATTTGATTATATGTTCCTCAAAATTTTGATCTCATTCATTGTCAAACCTAGGTGTATTCTTATCATGCTTCAGTGGGAAATCATGTAGAGCCCCCTGAAAATTAAGGGGGTGATAGCAGGAATTCACCCAAGCATTCGTGGGTGGAAAAGCTAGTGGAGAAGGAGGAAAAGAAGGTAAATACTTGTATGGAGAGGGCGATGATTTTTTTGGTGGCGTAAATGGAAGAGGAAAAGGCTTACTAGACTGACAAGGAACTGATGAAGATAAATCTAGTGATCTTGAGAGAATATAAATAGAGGATTCTATTGTCCTACGATTTGGAGACAAAGGGTGACTCTGCCTAAACACATCAAGGCATCTCCTCCAATTTTCTATGGTGACTAGCAACTTAGATTCCTATAAAGTAGAGTGACTGACCTCAGACGTGGATATTGTCAACTTCTAGGGAGTATCAAGATTGGAGGGGAATCAGAACGTAAAAACCCAAATATTTAACTGTACAAATTTATAGATTTATTTTTTAATTAAATTTGTACAGAAACTACAAGGGTTGTTTTATGGAGTACCTGAGAAGTGACAGATGTTCACTTCCATTACAGGCTCAAACCCTTAGTGGTTGTCATTCTCCTAAGGCATTGGAGGTTGGCTGTGCTCTCTCGTCTTCTTGCACCAACACCTCCCAAATCATGCGAAGTTCTTGGTGTGTTTGTGATACCTTCAAGGAGAGTTCATACAAGTCGTTTAGTACACTGCGTTGATTAGCCAAACATAAATATTATGCGGTTGAACAAGGTAGAATTAGTCATATGTTGATTTAAAGTAGTTTCTACCCAAAAATGACACCAAAAAAATATTGGTACCAAATCGTCCCCTCATATGAACTAAATGAATATACATTCACTGAGCACTAAGGATTCCTCCAACTTTCGTTGCTATGGATAACCTCCTATGCACCACAGGGGGTATCCCTGATAATCAATTACTTAATTTTCAATAAGAAAATAATATATAAGGTCAAATATAGGTAATTATTCATTGTAGTAAGACATGGCATTAATACAAGTGAATGATAACACTTTAATTCAATAAGAGTCTTGGAATAGGATATTAGCAAGTTGGAGAAGCTAATACACAAAATGAGAAACAACTAGCTGAGGAGTTTAAAGAAAGAAAATGAAAACAATAAAATCAAAAGTAAAATAAAATCTACAAATTACCGGTCATTTCAATATTAGATAAGACATATGCAATAGGTACAAACATTCTTATAATTCTATTTTGAATATTTGTAAATAGATGCATTCAATAGTAAATATTGAAACTAAATTTTCACTGACAAAGAAAAACTTTATATTTTTTGAAACATTGGTGTTATCACATAAAACAAAGCTCATAACATAACGTGTTCACAATTGCTAATGAAAATTTTTGATGATCATAAATCAAAGACAAGCTTTCAATTAACAACAATCAAGTAGATAATTCAACCCTACATTCAATAATACATATATTAGAACACCATAACTAAATGTGTAAACTTGAAGATGAGGACATGCCTTTAACTACTTTCTGCAAGGAAAAATAAGAGATAACAATAAAAAAATAGGAAATTCTTCTTTACAACACAAAAATAAATTTCAAAGATGAAAATTAAAGCCATGTAACATGTACATGCATTTCAATAATATTAGAAAATTTTCACTTTTGTCAATAATCCCCCCATAATGGGAAACATGGTATTAAATAATAGTTTAAAAGGTAACTGTTTGGAAACTGTCTAAAGTGTAACTAATTCAAATTAAAATTAAAATAAGATAAAGTAATTTTCAAATGGAATGACTATTAATGTTGTCACCTTTGCGGTTTTGATGACTTGATATTTTTCTTCGAGCCTGTATGAGAGAATGAGTGAGCCGCACGCATCGTGAAAGCTGTCACTTGTGTTGTAATTAGTGGTATTTCACTCCAATCATTAGGTTGATCCATCACCAACTACATCGACTGCATTGGGTGGACAACTTGTGATGTGGAAGAGACCTGCTCCCTCACAGTATGTCTCTTAAAATGTCTATTGAATTTAGTGAATTTTTTCCATTCTGCAGAGATAACCATGGAAATTTCTTATACTTAGTAATTACCACTACCAGCTGAGATATAATTTGATATAGTGTAGTTGAAAGGTTGTCTATAATTTTATCGGTCTTGACCAGGATGGTAAAATCACTACAGGGGTCGTTTACCACTATATATGAAGAGACTACCTTGTCACCCTGCATAGCCAAACATCCCAGATCTTGCTTTGTGTTCTTCTGTTTCTAGTAGAAGGTTTCCCAAGATACCATCCAATTATCATTCCCCCAGAATGAAGGCACGCCAAACCTAACAAGACAATTCGAGTTAGTTCGGAAATCATTCATTTCTTTCGTGGTCTTTACAAATTCATTTTCATTTCTTGGATGGCTTCCTATTTCTATCTTAGCATAAAGAGGGAAATGATACAGTGATCCCTGGAAGGAAATTATACTTCTACCAAGGTGTCATCTTCTAAGATATTTATGAGGTTAATGAAAGAGTCAAAATCCTTTAATCTTTCATCAGGTGTTGCGACAATGCTTTTTTCCTCGGGGCTTGCATTCTTCATTATTCCCTTCTCATAGTTTGAAAGGATCTCTACATAGACATTAAGTGTTGTTATTTTCTACCATATCTCTCTCCATATTTAATCCTTGGGTCGCACTAATATTTTCCTTCTTGGTACTAAAATTTGAAGCCCTCCTTGAAGGGACTTTGCTTAATTATGTTCACTCTTTAACGCATCTTGGTTCTATTCGATTTATGCATTCTTTCATTCTAATCATTTGTTTTCCCCTTGCTCAACTCTTTCTTTCTTTATTTTGGCCAATTTGATCTCTTGCTCCATCTGAGTTATCTTAGCGTGTAATATTTTAGGATCTTTAGCCTTCGATGTTTGGGCATAATCAATAGCTTGATCAATCAAGGCCTTATATTTTGCCAAAAGCTTCAGATATTTTTCCTATCTCTCGCAATATTCTGGTGTCAAAAGTGCCATCTACTCGAGAGCATACTGTCATTCTTTTTGCTTGAGCCATGAGACCACTTCCATTCCCTAGAGGTGAGCTTCAACCTCTTCCTTCGTCTAGAAATCCTGAATCAATATGTGAGGATCATGATCAGGGATCTTAAGGATGGATTGAAGGGCTTTGATATGTCTCTGTTTCTCCTCCTGCAACTTCTTGATAGGCACCATACCTTTTGGTTAGCCTGATTTCTGAATGATTATATATTCTAGCTCCTTTATTCAATTAGTTCTTTTTTAATGCCATGTGTGCCACTTGTAGTTGCTCATAAACCTTCTCGAAAATCCCTTCCATTTTCCTATTCTAGGTTTTTTAATCAAGTAATCTTCGGGCCACAATTTCATGTACCTATCAATGCAGGTTGTTGACATCCATGTTTGACACTGTTCTCAAGTTAAGAGCCTATGAAAAGGTCCTACCATCCAACATCTGTTGGTTTTCCCTGATCTCGGGCTAGATGACTGTAAGGTTTAAAACATTCATCTAGAAGTCAGTAGAATAG
Organism: Pinus taeda; assembly: GCA_000404065.3. NCBI lineage: Eukaryota > Viridiplantae > Streptophyta > Pinopsida > Pinales > Pinaceae > Pinus > Pinus taeda. The sequence continues at coordinate 27,619 of APFE030475918.1, read as the reverse complement.
ATAAACTAAGGACCATCTACGAGAATCACATCTTTAATTGTCGATGTGTCAATCAATTGAGATTTTTCTAAGAATACGACTTGCTCAGCATGATTTTTCATTATCTGCTTCTACCTTGCAAAGGTATGCTTAATGACAGGTGCGTTTATTCATGAGTCCTTGGGTTTATCTCCTCTAAGGTATGTTAAATTTCTTTGTCTAGTTCTTAAATTTCATGTTTGAATATGTCATTATCCACGTGATTTACCCTTGGTTTCACTTTATGTGACACCTCAGATAGAATTAAGGCCTCTGACTTTATCTTAGATGCAAAGGAACAAAAAATACAAGGCTTGCATCCCATTCAAGTATCTAAACTTTCAAATTTCTCAAACTAACCTGTGTAGTGGCCTCTATCATTCCCTTAGATTTCATTGAGTCCATAGTGTCACTGATAGAAGTTATAATATTGGCCAACTTTTCTACCTCTGGCCTCATTTCATGGACATCCGCTGATAATCCAACCTACTTTTTTAGAGCTTAAATGATCCCCATTGGATCATAGTGCCACAGGTCATGCTGCAAAAATCCCAAAGACAACATTTCCTTCTCCAAAACCTCTATTGCATTTTTATTCTTAGCAATTAAAGGAGAGATAATGTTTGGTTGTGTTATATTCTTTCCACGACTGGATCACGTAGTTAACCGGGGGGTTAGAGGGGGGGCAGAGCCCCCATTCGTTGTGCCGATTGTGTAGCAGGGGGGGTCACCGGGGGTTTGAGGCATACTTGTAACCCCACTTTATGGGGTTTGGGGCAGTGGCCCGGAAAATTTTGGTTTTGGACTTTATGTTAGGATGGGCAGACCCACCTATGGTTTTGTGCATGATTTTCAAACATGTTTTTTGGACGCGATGGTTTTCTGTCCATGGTATTGGATGATTTGGCATGTATAAATATGTATTATGACATCAAAAGGAACATAATGAAAAATCACGCTAGTAGTCCTGGTTTTGGGATCCAGGGGGAAATCTCTTGTGTATATGTGTTTTTATGTGTTATGCTCTCGCATTATTTATTTTCTATGTTTTAGAATTCGTATGTAGGTAATTTCTGTAAGGGGTTAAAACCTACAGATAACATATGGATAATTGAACAGTGACCCACTTTTCCTAGAAACAAAATGCAATTTGTTTACCATCATTTTTTGTCTAAGGAAATCATAGGAAAATAATATTGGCGATACATACTTAGGAAACTGAAAGGGTCACTTATAAAATCTATATAGGCGAATGACAATGTAATCAGGAAATAAAAGCCAGCTTCCACTGCTATGCTCTTCTGTCAATCTCAAGGTTTTAATTTGTTCTTATGAGAGTCTATTTACGTTGGATTTTGTTAACTTAACCCTGACCCAGTATGCGTAGCAGTTAGTGTAATGTGACTATGCATGGGAAACACCCTAGGGTAGATTATGTCAGACCAACATAAAACAACTTTTTCCTCATGGTCAACATTCATAGTACGGAGAATAAGCCTAGAGGGTAAAAAATAAGAAGGATAATTAAAAAGAGTGAGGTGCACGAGGTATGCACTATGAGGACACAAGCTAAAAGGAATAGTTTTGGATAAATCAACTATAAGGGCCTGAATCAAGTATTTAGGAAAATTTATGTTTTGAATATTGGGCTGAAGCTTAACGAGTCATATAACCAAGAAGATTGACTCATCCATTTTGGTATCATCGGAAAAATCAAATATGATCGAGAAAAGGGAGGTTAGAGTCTAATAGAAGGGATTCAAGGACTACGTTAGTACAAGACAAAGTAACTTCAATTCTGGGGCTATTTTTTCAAATAAGGTCATCAAGAATTTGAGCTTGTCACCCTCTTCCCAAGTAATGAACTAGTGGTATAGCCCCTTGTCAGTTATATCGATTCCCTGGGAAGGAATCCCTAGCATCCTTGTGACTATGTCTCATCTAGCTTTAGGAAAATATTATGGCTGCACTTACAAAAAAATTCGTTTTGGTCGTAGTCATATTGTTTGCTAACAATTGAATTGAATTAGGGTCAAAGTGAACAAGAGGAAGATTTGCATGCAAAACCCTAGACTTTAGTAAACAAAAATTGTCATGAGACTTCGCAGAGGAGACCTCAGGAGAGGGTGAGGGTTATTTTAAGAGTAAGTATGTCTGTGGGACCTACTCTCAAGTCTTGAACCCCAGACTTCTTATTAACCAGGGCCTCGTTCTCGTACAACTTAGACATGGTATAATTCTATAATTAAATTACCAATTAACAAGAAGAGGATGACCTAGGTTGACTTAATGCATAGAATAATGTAGCTTCCAAGATAAGCCCTTCTTCGTGTTTTTTCTTGGCCATGAGCTGGTTTCTCTGGGGAACATAATGGAATGAAACCAAACAAACAAAATGGAAAAAAAAATTGTTGAAAATTAAGCTAAATGGGAGTTACGAGGATAATTGAATGCCACATAAAGATGTCATTCGACCATTGAATAACCCACCAACCAAGGAGCAAGGGGCCTGCTAATCACACCATGGTGAATGGTTATATCATGTGCAACTTATGATGTGACTAACATAGATCTATTATGGATGAATGACCATGATTACATCAAGGTAGAAGAAAGGTTTTAACGGTCACACAAGTTCTCATGCGATGGGACCTAGTAATTGTCTGATTGAATCCAAGCAAACAATATAGTTCCATCATGCAGGTAGAATGTACTTAAATCCCGTGATAGTTTAGGTGTGATGATGATGGCTCAACTGTTAGATCTCAGATTGGACAACTAATTCTCCACAACTCGAACTACAGTTAAACTTTGCGGAACTTCGGTAACACATTAAAAGTGAAACATGAGTGGATCTGATAGGCATATTAGAACCGTCGATGTTACTCCTGGTAGATGATGTAGGAGAATCCAAACTTAGCCAGCAATGTGATTGTATGTTCACATGTTGTGGCCAACATGAGATGAAATTCATTGACCTGAGTGGTCAAAATCAATTTTAATATAGAGAGTTGGATCTCTTGAATTTATATTTACTTCAATTATTGTAATAATTAGATCATGGTATTATTTTTAGAATAGGAGATAAGTTGTTAGAATAGGTGGGTATCAGAGCTTGAGAATAGGGATTTAATAGTTGAGCTGAGAAAAATAGAGATTGAGTTGTCAATATTGTTAGGATAGGATTCGATCCATAAAAGAAAGGAAAAGAATGTAATGAAAAAGAGATGGAATGATAGAGAGAAAAAAGCGAGAGATTTAGAGAGAGAGATAGGATTGGAGAGTGAGACAGAGGTCAGACAAATTGTTGTAGTCGAGACGAGAGGGCCAAGACTCTGTAATTTCTATTTTATTGAATAAACTGGTGAAGTTTGGTCTGTTCACACTATTCTGGTGCAAAATTTCATTTGCAATCTGTGTATCAAGGTTCTGGACCCTAATCGGGTATTAATTTATGTTTGTGTGTTTTATTGTTAATCACCATCAATTAGCGTTAAGGATTTATTCCGAGATTAAGCTAAACCTATATTAAATCATGTTTCTTAAAGTTATGTATTTAGAACGTGGGAAGTGTTCCCAAGTGGTAAGCAGTATCTTGCGTGCTTAAGAAATGGTAGATGGTATTTTTTGAAGTTGTGTCATTAACCTTACTGGTTGAGACGTAGCACGGGAAAACCACTTTTATCACGTGCTCTCAACCTGATATCAGTCGAGCAAGAATTCATGTGATATTGTGCGATAACCATTGGATCGAACTGGATAGATCGATGGTGGAGATCATCCGAGCTAGTTGGCATATGACACGACACGATATTCATTAGATCTAAAGGAGCCAAATCAATGATGAAGATTGAAGCACTTCGGGAGTAAGAAGTAAAAGTAGGACTGACGGTGATAGGTTGGACAAGTGAGACCCTTGGAAGGAAATACACGTACAAATTATGTTTAATGCACAATTGATTAGATTTTAAGTAACCCATTAGTCTAATTCTAGACTGCCACTTCAATTTTTGGATACCCTCCACATCATTTGGTATCGGAGCCCAAGGATTAAGTTTGCTACAGTAAACATGCCACCTACGAGAGGAGCTAGCATAGGTTAAGAGAGACTTGTAGTGGGTGCAGTTATGTTGGAAGAGATTCGAAACTTTCCCACAAGGATGGAGACAATGGAAACTGCTCAAAGGAGAGCACCTGAGGAAGGAGATTCCAGTGCTACAGAGGAATATTCAGAGGAAGAAAAAGAGGATGAAAGTGAAGCTACCAAAGAACTCGAAATGTTGGCCAAAGTAAGTGGAAGACCAAAGGTGGAAATACCTTTGTATAACGGGAATCTCAATGTAGGAGAGTTGACGGGCTGGATCAGTTCATTGGACAAGTATTTCGACTATGAGGAGGTTCATGACAAAAAGAAGGTGAAATTTGTAGTTACCATATTGAAGGGTCATGCAGCTATCTAGTGGGATGAACTACAAACATCTAGAGAAAGAAAGGGGAAGCTGAAGATCAAACAATGGGATAAAATGGTGAGTAGATTAAAAGCTAAATTTATGCCAAAAGATTATCAGTTAAATCTTTTCAAACAGTTATATAATTTGAGACAAAAAGGAATGACTGTTAAACAATATACATAAGTGTTTTATAAGCTGAACATTAGAGCAGGACATGCAGAGGATGATGTAGAAAAGTAGCCAGGTACATCAATGGCTTGAGATATGACATATAGGATGAAATCATCTTGGTGAGTCTAAAGACAATTGAAGATGCCTATCAAGCAGCTTTGAAAGCAGAGGAGAAGATGCTGAGAGAGCAAAATCAGAGGAATAGAGGGAAAACTTCAGCAAGAGGTAGAGGAACTACCAAATCAAGATTTCAACACCCTCAAGGTGAAACAAGAGGATCAAGTAGTAGACCACCAAAGAGAGGAGACTTTAGTAGAGGAAGATTTGCACCCAGAGGAAGAGGCCGAGGAAGAGAAATTTGGTGTTATACATGTGGAGAATGGGGACATGGATCATGGGACTGTCCTCATAATAAAGCAACAAATCAGTGAAATGTGAATGTGGCTGAGGCAAAGGAAGAAAAGCCTCAAATTGTAAATAAGGAAGAATCACCTGAAGTACGAGAATCTTTGTTATTGAAAAGGGTATTGCTTGAAGTAGAGAAATAGACAGGAGAACCAGCTCAGAAGAAGAGTTTATTCAGAACTACATGCAAGTTCAAAGGAAAATGTTGTAAAGTGATAATTGATAGTGGAAGCAATGATAACCTTGTCTATACAAAAATGGTGGACAAGTTAGGATTAGTGAAAATAATACACCTTACTCCTTACAAAGTGTCATGGCTGCAAAATGGACATCAACTTATTGTGACAGAACAATGCAAAGTAGAAATCTATATTGGTACTTACAAGGATGTGGTATTATGTGATGTAATTCCAGTGGATGTATGCCATGTATTGCTGGGAAGACCTTGGCAGTTTGATAGAAAAGCCATTCATGATGGTAGAAGAAACACCTATACCTTGGAGAAAGATAGAGTGAACCATACATTACTTCAATTAAAGGATGAAGCAGACAAAGGAATAGTTGGAAACAATGTTATGCTGATGAGTGGAAAGGAGCTCTTGCAAGAAGTTGGAAAAGGTGAAGAAATGCATTTTGCTGTCATAGGGAGACCTAAGGAAATTTTGACTTCTACAAACTTGGATGACTTATCTGAAAAAATCAAAACTTTGTTAAATGATTTTTGCTGATATTATTGTGGATGAGTTGCCAAATGCATTGCCACCAATCAGGAGTATTAGCCATCACAATGACCTGATACTTGGAGCAAGTTTGCCAAACAAAGAAACATACAGATTAACTCCTCAGGAGAATGCAAAAGTTGGCAGACAAGTGCAAGAACTGATGGACAATGGATTAATAAGAGAGAGTCTTAGTCCATGTCCTGTGCCAACAGTACTGAGCCCAAATAAAGCTGGCTAGTGGTGCATGTGCATAGACTCTAGAGCCATCAAAAAAGTCACAATCAGGTATCATTTTCCTTTACCACACGTGGATTATTTGATGGATTGTTTAAGTGGGTCAAAGTATTTTACTAAGATAGACTTGAAGAGTGGATATCATCAAATAAGGATTAGGGAAGGGGATGAATGGAAGACTGCATTTAAAACAAATAGTGGGTTGTATGAGTGGTTAGTGATGCCTTTTGGACTCACTAATGCACCCAACACATTCATGAGATTGATGAATGAAGTCTTGAAGGAATATGTAGGCAATTTTGTCATAGTTTATCTTGATAATATTTTAGTTTTTAGTCGAAGCAAAGAGGAGCATTTGGAGCATATTAAGTTGGTTCTAAGAACTCTGTAGAAAGATAAATTGCTGATAAATCTTAAGAAATGTAGTTTATAAAGGTCTAAAAATGGATCTAGAGAAAGTCCAAGCAATTTGGAGCTGACCTATTCCAAGAAATATATTTGAGGTAAGAAGCTTTCATGGTCTTGCAAGTTTTTATATAAAATTTATCAGAAGTTTTGGTCAAATTTGTGCACCAATTATTGAAACAATCAAAGAGACTAATCAGCTATTAAAGTGGATAGAAGCTGCAGATAGAAATTTAAAGTTGTTGAAGAAGAAAATCACAAAAAAGCCAGTTTTAGCTTTGCCTGACTTTGGAAAACTTTTTCAAGTTGAAACTGATGTTAGTGGAGCTGCAATTGGAGCAGTTCTAAGTCAAGAATAGAGACCAATAACATACTTTAGTGAGAAACTAAATGAAGATAAGAAGAAATATTATTCTTATGATAAATAATTTTATGCTATTGTGCAAGCTTTAAAAAAATGGAGACATTATTTGCTACCGAAGGAGTTTGTATTGTATTATGATAATCATGCATTACAGTTTATAAGCAATCAATGAAAATTGAATCAAAAGCATGCCAAGTGGGTAGAGTTTTTATAGAGTTTTACTTTTATGATGAAACATACAAGTGGTATGTTGAACAAAGTTGTTGATGCTCTAAGCAGGGTAAATTTCATTGTGCAAGAATTAAGAGTTGGTATTATAGGATTTGAAGGAATGGTTGATATGTATCAAGATGATGCAAAATTTAAAAATATTTATAGAGTTGTACAAAATCCGACAGTTCATAATAAAAGCCAGTGGTTATACTATCTTATCCAAGGAGGTTTACTGATTCAAGGTAACAAACTATGCATTCCAAAATGTTCTATGAGGGAAAATATAATTAAGGAGAAACATAGGGGAGGGTTATCTAGGCAATTTCGACAAGACAAATTCTTTGCTCAGGTAAATATCTTTTACTAGCAGCCAAAGATGCAAATTGATGTTAAGAGATTTGTTGAGAAATGTAGGATATGTCAGCATGGTAAGGGGAGAAGCCAAAATATAGGATTGTACTGGCCATTACCAATACCAGACCGACCATGGGATGCAGTTAGTATGGATTTTGTTTTGGGTTTGCCAAAAACTCAAAGAGGAAATGATTCCATTTATGTTATGGTAGATAGATTTTCTAAAATGGCACATTTCATTGCATGTCAAAAGACTAGTGATGCAACACATATTGCTAATCTGTTTTTTTCAGAAGTTGTAAGACTACATGATTTGTCTATAAGTATTGTGTCTGATAGGGATACAAAGTTTGTTGATCATTTCTGGAGAACTCTTTGAAATAAACTAGGTACCAACCTTAGATTCAATTCAACATATCACCCTCAAACAGATGGACAGACCGAAGTGGTAAACAGAAGCTTGGGAAACATATTGAGAAGTTTAGTGTATCAAAATCCTAAGCAGTTGGATTTAGTACTTGCTCAAGCTGAATTTTCTTATAATGACACTCCTAACCGAAGTACTGGGATGAGTCCATTTCATATTGTTTTTGGGATGAATCCAAGAGGTGTGTATGAGCTTAGAAATTTGAGCCAATAAGAGACAAGAAGTGTGAAGGCTGAAGAGTTTGCAGAGTAGATGGAGAGACTACATGAAGATGTCAAAGACAAATTGCACAAAATCAATGGAAAATAGAAACAGAGAGCCAATATGAAGCGAAAGGAAAAATAATTCCAAGTGGGTGATCTAGTGTAGTGTACTTGAGGAAAGAAAGATTTCCTGTTGGGACTTAAAACAAAATGAAACTGAAAAAAAATAGGGCCATGTAGAATTGTGAGAAAATTTTCAACCAATGCTTGTTACAGGTCAATTTGGGCACTTCAATCCCAACTTCCAGATCCATATTATTAGGGTCCATCAATCCCCAATTCAGTTGTTTTCATTCCCTAATGAATTCAACCTACATCATGATTTCCTCCCAAGAGTTTCCATGACACCATTCATCCAAAAAATTTCCCTAAGGAGATCAGCACAGGCATTCTTCTATCAAGCTATGTTGCAATGCAGAAACTGCACTGACTGGGTACGTTGCAGCGCACTTAGCCTTTGTTTCACCTACACTGAGCGAGATTCATCGAATTTTTTAAATGAATCCGTTGGATTCCTCATCCAATGGATACCTCTGGAAGTTTCTAGGTTGATTGATCTCGCATTTGGATGAGAAAGAGGATGAATGAACCTCAATCCATTATCCCTTCCTCCATGGAACCACCTCCCAATTTTGGTAAAGCATTCATGAGGGCCACTAATGGCTTAACCTCCTCCATTCAGCTATAAATTGACCAAGCATTCAAAGGGTGGTCTAGGTTGTAATTTCTTGAGATAAGGAAACATATTTTGAATGAGATTAGTAAGAGTATTGTAATGATGTCGAATTTTTGCTTCATGGGGAGAGAAGGGATTGAAACTGGAAGGAAGACACTGAATCAAGCATGAACATTGATGGATTGTAATCTTTCCTTTTATCAATAAAGAATTCAAAAAAATTTCCATTCATGTTTTCATATGATGTATATCGTATTTTGGATTGATATGTTTAATTAATAGATCTTTATTGTATGCTTTGATGGGTTTCTGTCTCGGCTTGTGTGTAGGTACTTTCTAGGCGAGTTAAGTATGGAAAGGAGTGGCAAAATCTGTCAAGGGAGAGAGGAAGCAAGCGAAAGCTATAGGTTGGTTTCCCTTCTTACCTCTCTTATCTGTTGATTAAAGAAGAGGTAGCGAATTACTTTGGCTATTGTTTCTAAACTAGCTACTAAGTCTAGAGGGTTAGGCATTTGATAAAATAGTAAATTTTCCCAAAATAATGCTTATGAAATTAAGTTTCCAGAAGGGATTGGAATCTCGCCTATCTTTAATGTTGTAGATTTGTACCCATACAAGGAGACAGAGTAAGAGCTACAGGATGAACCTACAGAAGATGAAGAACAGACTGTACATTGGGAAGAACAAATGCCTAAGACAGTCAAGAAAAAGGTGGAAGTTGTTCTACAGAAAAGAGTAACTAAAAGAACCAAAGGACATGTTTATTTTAAATATTTAGTCAAATGGAAGGGACAACCAATAGAGGATGCCAATTGGTTGACAGTAGTAGAGTTGCAAAAGTATGGAGTAAACCTTGAAAGCTTGATGGATGTTTCTTTTCTTCCCTAGGAATCTAATGCAGGAGCATCCAGACTTAGCTAGCAATGTGATTGTATGTTCACATGTTGTGGCTAACATGAGATGAAATTCATTGATCTGAGTGGTCAAAATCATTTTTAATAGAGAGAGTTGGATCTCTCAAATTTATGTTTACTTCAATTATTCTAATAATTAGACCATGTTATTATTTTTAGAATAGGAGATAAGTTGTTAGAATAGGTGTGTATTATAGCTTGCGAATAGGGATTTAATAGTTGACCTGATAAAAATAGAGATTGAGTTGTCAATATTATTAGGATAGAATTCTATCCATAAAAGAAAGGAAAAGAAAGTAATGAAAAAGAGATGGAATGATAGAGTGAAAAAAAGCGAGAGATTGAGAGAGAGAGATAGGGTTGGAGAGTGAGACAAAGGTTAGACAAATTGTTGTAGTTGAGCTGAGAGGGCCAAGAATCTGTAATTTCTATTTTATTGAATAAATTGGTGAGTTTGGTGTATTCACACTATTTTGGCCAGAATTTCATTTGCAATCTATGTATCAAGGTTCTGGACCATAATCGGGTATTAAGTTCTGTTTATGTGTTTTATTGTTAATCTCTCTCAATTAGCGTTCAGGATTTATTCCTAGATTAAGCTAAACCTCTATTAAATCGTGTTTCTTAAAGTTATGTATTTAGCATGTGAGCAGTATTCCCAAGTGGTAAGTGGTATCTCACACGTTTAAGAAATGGTAAATGGTATTTTTCCAAGTCACATGATTAACCTTAGTGGTTGACACGTAGCATGAGAAAACCACCTTTCTCATGTGCTCTCAACCTGATATAGGTTGAGCAAGAATTCACGCGAGATTGTGTGATAAATGTTGGATTGAAGGGGACAGATTGATGGTGGAGATCATCTAGGCTAGTTAGCACGTGATACGATGCGATATTCGTTGGATCTGAAGGAGCCAAATCAACGGTAAATATTGAAGCATTCAAGGAGTAAGAAGTCAAAGTAGGACTGACGGTGATAGGTTGGACAAGCGGGACCCTTGGAAGGAAATACACATACAAATTATGTTGAACACGCAGCTAATTGGGTTTTCAATAACCCATTAATCTAATTGTAGACTACCACTTCAATTTTTGGATACCCTCCAGATCAATGGAGATGTGTCGTTCATTTTCACGCATTCATTAACACTTCCTTGAATTAATTTTAATTTAATATATAATATATTAATAATATATATATATATATATTTATATTATATATAATATATATTATATATATATATATATATATATATATATATATATCTATTTATATATATATATATTATATGTATGTATGTATGTATGTATGTATGTATGTGTATATATATATATATAGCCGATCAACATTAGCTATGTGATAAAATTCATAAGGATGGGAGATTTTTGAGCGCTTAACAATTACCATGGTATTTTCTGATAGTAATTGAGGTGACAACGATTATATGATGTCGTAAAAAAATACTAACTGTTAGGTTCCTATACCAATAGGATTCATGATTTTGAATGACTAAGGTTAAGCCTTGTAATATTGTACATACCTTTGCTTTTTGCAAATGTTTTCCATATTTAAAAAGGTAAAAAATGTAAAGAGGGTATGTCCTAAAAGAAAAAACAAAGGACAAAAGAATAAGAGAAGGTAAAAAAAAATGAAAATATGTGAACCACAAAAACAAAAATAGACCATGAAAGTGTGTAAGTATAAACACCACTACTATTTAATTTTATGCATAATAATGATTGTGTGTAGCTTGTTATTCATGCCACAATCCATGGTAATCAAACTGTTTAATATTGGTTATTTCATGCTTTGAATTTTATGTTTATATTTAGAGAATAAAATATGACCAAACAATTTAATCTTGCCAGATCATTAGATAGGTAGAGAAATAAAAGGAGCTCATAAGCTTAAACTGAGTCCTTGGATGATATAAGGTTAGAAATAGATAGTTTTTTTTATAAAAGAAAAGATAAGATAAGGGTTTTCTAGCCTAAATGCACCCAAAGAACTGAAGAAAACATGTTAGGGTAAGAAATGGGTAAGTAGAAGAAAGGTTTCTGAACTACAAAATTGATTGGATCAAAACATATTCATCATGCTTAGACATATGTGCTAATATGTATGATCAACTATGGAAGAAAATGAAAAGGTTTGCAAATTAATGTGATTAACTCCCCCTCATTCATTTTCCCTTACTTACTAATTTCCTATCTACAAGTATATTCTAGCACTTCAAATCCTTCATGTCAAAGAGGCTCAGAACATTTCTATGAATTTTGGTGGGACCGGACCCTCGACTTAATGACTTATGGACATCAAGTGCTAGAATCCCCTTCATAAAATTCATTCCCCCTCATCACCCTAAGAAAACCCATTTTCCTAAGGATAAACTTCATTTGTCTAGGAAAGTGAAAACCCCCCATGTAAATCCTATTCCTCCCAAAAACCCACAAAAAACATTTTATCCTAAGTATAAAGCAAAGTGCACAAATATTACACTTTACACTATGCTTAGGGGAATTTCCACTCTTCCCACCACATTTCATATTAATTATTAACTTTATTATATAATTCCATGATAAAACCTTTTTCCATATATTAATTAAATCTATATGTAAGTACCTCCAAACCTTAGTTTTAGTAGAAGCTATACATTTACCCCTTATCCCGACAAAATAAACAAATCCCCACATTAACCTTGAATAATCCCAATATGTTGTGATTAAAGTCCTGCGCCTCCCCCCTAAACCGTAGTTCTTTTTGTCCGTTCTATTTCACCACCCGACTACCGTTCGATCATCTGCACCAAAATATGACAATGGGCAGTGATATTGGGCTCACCCGACGCTCGATTTTTACTCGAAGTTAAGTTAAACCTTCATTAAGCCCCACCTGATCATTTTAAACCTATGATTAAGTCTTAAATAATCCATACCACCAAGGATTAAAACCCCTAGCCCCCCCAAGCCCATGCTTTTATCATCTGCACACTTCCCTTGCCTGATTGTTGTCTAATCAACATCCCCCTCATCCAACGGTCCATAGCCATATCGGCCGTGCCTGATGGTCGATCATTACCTGCTCGATAAAGTGGTTTTCCCCTGAACCCCTAAGGCTACATGTCAAGCGTTGGAGTAAATGGGGTGACCCCTCCTAAATACTGCCTTCGCCTTATAAGCGGTGCGATGACCTCTAATACCACCTGCCCACCAGCCCGATAAAAAACTTACTATTTATAAATATGAATTTCCACACCAAATTAGAAAAGTTGCTCGTTAAACCTTAAAACCATAAAAATCCTTGTTTTCATGCTTTTTTCCCCATTTCACAGTAAAAACCATTAAACCCTTTGGTGCCACCCTGAACCTCTGCAACACAATTAGACCTTTGATTACCTTCAAAATGTTACCATGACTCCTTCCTTGGACATCCCTGAGCAATAAATCCATCAATTGACTTTCCTACCAACCTATGTTTTCTTAATAAATTGTTGAATTTTGCAGGTAATTGGCAGATGACCAGAGCTTGGATAAACAGTTTTGATATTAGTCACAAAACTTGTTTACACCAAGACTCGATAGGAAACCTATTAAAAAGCCTACATTCAAAAGAAGAAGACAATTATACACAGAGCCAAGAAGAAATAATTCATAGAGACATTAACTGTCAAAACAGAGCAACGAGACAGAGTATGCAGTTTGAACACAAACATATAAAACGCATATAAAGTTGACTAATATCCATTACCATATGCCAATACACAAAAAACTAAATAATTTACTATTGAAACACATAGTAAACAGTTAAAACGTGCAGTAAAAATAAAAACACAGTAAAGGGTAAAGACAGGTCATGAAAGTGAAAGAGTATCAATGCCAAAGAGTATAAGAGGAAAGCCTAAAGTAAATGAAACCTCCAGCGTGAAAGATCCAAACAACAAAGAGCATAAAGGGCTAAAACCAAACCACAAAGGCCAATAGTACCACAATAAATGGGACAACATGAAAGCAGTTCAAAAGCTATCTCTGTCTTCCAACAAGAAGATATTTGTATTTCCTAGATTAAATCTCAAGTTAGTTTGAGATATTTTGTAATAAAACCTTAGTATAAATACTTCACAATTCGAAGTATATCTATGAATTCTTAGAAATTTCCATAAACTTCTTGATCAAAATATTTTAAAGCCATTGGGGCATTGACTGAGCCATCAAGCCAGATTGATGAATAAAGACAAGATATTTCAAAGGATTCATGTGTTGAGCAAAGTGCAGACAAGTATTTTCTCACATTGTTGTTATCTTTGTTAAAGTTTTTCCACAATGTATTTCTGAATTTGTATGCCATAACTAGAATATTATCTTAGAATTTGTTTAGTGACACTATGTTTTAATAGTTAGGCATATAAATGTTTTCTACTGATATCTGAGTTAAGGAATTCTTAATTTCTCTTTAGTTTAGGTTGTCTCTTTATAATCTATAGCAAAGGATTCTTAATCTCCCTTTTTTTCTAATTACCCTTTATTCCTCATTTAAATCCTGGTCTGAGAATTCTTAATTGCTCTCTCAACCTGGCTCAAACCATTTCACCCCTCTGGCACAAAGGCCTGCACTCTCCTCTACTATCTTTCCCTTTGAACATTCCCTTTAGTGAGTTAATCTAGTTCTTCTGCCCTTCTATTGTCTCCATAGCCCAATGGTCTAGAGACATCATTCTATCCATCTGTTTAAAGAATCCCACCACCCAATCTTCAATACAAATTAAAAACCCCTTGAACATTCAGAACTAGCCTAAATTCCCAACAAACAATGCTAAATTATATAGAGAGAGCCCTCTCTGAGAATAGGTTGGCTAGGGCGTATGCTCCAAAAGTGGTTTGTGGTTACCTCGACGACTTCTTTCTTTAACCTTGGGAAATTACTAAGTGATAACACTAGCAACATTACCAAGAGATTTACCTAAGGTATTGGATAAGGGAAAATCTATATAAGGATATGGAGATCAACGTGTTCGGTGTGCAAGTAAATGAATTATTTATGTACAATATGATATGAAACAATTGTGCACTAGGGAGAAAGGAAATGGTTTAGATATGATAAATCTAAAAATATAGTGAGGACTAATACTTGATCTATTTATGTGTGTAGCTAACAAGGTTATATTTGTAGCTATGATGATGGTATGATATGAATGTAGTAATGTATATTGTAACAATATTTGTGCCATGATATGGGTTTAACAAATATTGTGCTTTCCAGCGAAGGTTGGTCTCAAAAATTTAAGATCTATATGTAGGTTTAGTTCTCGATAGTCATGTAGATATGTGGACTTGTTTTTGTTTAGTCACATATATATTTCAAAATATAAATTTTCAGCATTTTGACATTTTTATGCAAGTCTTGCACATGATAAGAGCATATATACATAGGTTTACTTAATAACTTTGGCATATATATTCTGATTTAAGTCTAGCTAGGGTTGGAATTATTGCTTAATTGATGATGTTTGTTCTATTTCTTGTTATCAGTCAATGATTTCTTAATAACCATGGTCCATATCTGGTAGTGGTGACTCGGTTGATTTGCATGTGGATTGGAATAATTCTGGTAATTGTGCTACAAGATGTTGATATATGATTAAGTAGCTACTATGACTTAGTATGTAATTAATTCAGTGAGCAATGCAGTGATTTAGTTTTATCCTTCAGTGATTATATATCTGTACACAGGTTGTATGAAGAAAAATAACCTATATACGTGATTTTGATTCAGAACAGTCACGTATATATTCTAAAATTGATATTTATTAGGAATTTTAGTGTCTGCAGATTATTCTTTGATGTCTTTTTGTCATCCAATAGTGTGATTAATCAGTGAATTGTCAAATTGTTGTGATATGACAATATTACTTGGCATTGCATTGGATTCATCTAGTGCAACAGTTGAGATTTAGTTCAATGATTGGATTGCTTCAGTATTTAGTTGTTTGATATTTCAATAATTTAGTTTGTTTATAGTTCTCTAGTGATTCAGATTTTGAGATTCAGTATTTCAGTTTGGCATATTGGTTTCAGATTATTATTGATGTGGGTCTACTGTGAAAATTTGATGAAAGGTAGCCTACATGTTTTGACAGTTGATTGATAGGTGGATCTAGTGTGAAAATTTCTTAAACGTGGTCCACAAGGTGTCGAGGATTGTAGACATCAGTGAGGGGGTACGAGTTTCCTTCCGATAGGAGCTCGTAAATGAGATCAGGGAGTTTTAGTTCTGTTCGAGTGGTTGCTAGAAAACGAGTGGAGGTTATAGTATCCTACAGGTGGGTGGCTATGTATTGGTAAGAGTCTTCACCAGTACAAGATTTAGTGAATATTTTGTTTATATAATAAAAAATAAGACAAAGACGATGAAAACGGTGGTTTTCTCCCACATTAGGTTTCTAGCTAAAAATCCTTGTGTTCATATGTGTTGATTTGTTTCTTATGTCTTAGGATTTATCTCCTCTTTATTTCATACTAAATGACTAATGAAATTAATAATGTAATGATAAATTTAAGCATTAGATGGAATGTATGAACAATAAGTAAATTGAGTATACATTGTTTTCCTTCTCTTAAGTCACGTACATACGTTGGTTGCATAAAGAATGCTAGGGTACAAAATTTAGAATATGCAATGAAGAGTTAGAGTCAATTAGAAATAATAATTCTCTCTGCCCCCACAATTTTTTTTCCTAACAATTGCTATCAGAGCAAGTCCCTCAGAAGAAGCTTGATCATTTAAAGGAATATCTATCAATATGATCAATCGAGAGGGAGTATTTTTATCAAGCCACCTTTGTTTAATGGAACTAACTTTATGTTTTGTACAATCATATTGACAACATATTTGCAGACACTAGGAGTTGATTTATGGGAAATTGTTAAGGTGAATATAAATACCTAGCCTCATTCCCACATATGATGTAGGAAGAGACAATATGAGATCAAGGTGAAGTTTGTAAATGCTCTCTTGGGTAGTTTAGCTGAATCTGATTTCATGAAAGTCATGTAGTCGAACACTGCAAAGGAAATATGGAATAAGATTGTCCAAAACTATGAAGGTGACACTAAAGTAAAAGGTACTAAACTTCAAAAATATGAAATTCAATATGAGACTCTTACAATGCATGATGATGTAAGAATTACACTTTTTTTCTTAAATTAGACAATATTGTTAACGCAATGAAAAATCTTGGTGACGAAGTAAAGGATACCACAATTGTTGAAAATATCTTGAGATCACTACCTCCAAATTTCGATTCCATAGTCTTGGAAATTGAAGAAATTAAGGATTTGAAGAATATCACTATTGAATAGCTCCATGGGATCTTGACAGCTTATGAGAGGAGAAAAGGGGATACATAAAGTACTAGAGAAGCAACATTCAAAGAGAAAAATAAAGGGAAAGAAAACTAAGTGTTTAAGGAAACAAGTTACATCTCAGATGAAGAAGAAGAAAAGTTTTTGAAGAAACTCCAAGCTAAATCTAATAGGTTCAAATCTAAGGTTCCTTTCAACGTTTTTTCATGTGAAAGAGTAGGTCGCTATGACACTAAGTGTTCTAATAAATAAAATCATGAAAAGGGAAAGAATGTTTCAAAGAAGAATGTAATACATGTTTTACTAGAAAGGAAAATTTTATACTCATGAAGATAGTAAATATTCTTCCAATAATGAGGATAAGGAATTAGATTAATATTTTCAATTACTTATTACATTTGAATAAAAAAGTGTAGATGAGTTTGATGATGTATTTATGGATTCTTTAGAATAAATTGATAGACTCGAGGTCATAAACAAGAATCAAGAAAAGGAAATCAGTATGTACAAACAAAACACCCTTGTTGAAGAAATAACTCAACCAAAAACTTGTCTAGAATAAGCTAAATTAGTAGAAGAAGCCTTGAAAAACATGTCCAAGAAATGGAAAGACACTAAGTAATCTTAGAACTTGAAATTGTGGATCTAAGAAAGGAACTTGAGAAAACAAAGGCTCTAAAGGTTAGATTTTCTAAAGGATTCGAAAGTTTATAAAACATTATTAAAGTTCAACGTCCTCCACTAATCAAGACATGTCTTGGATACAACCCATGTCAAAAGGGTGAGATACCAGAACCTATGAAATATTTTGAAATAGGTACAGAAAGTTACATCAATGTGGTAAAAGGAAGCAATCATCGAAATTATAGGACTCAACAAAAGAATGAAGGGTCAAAGTATTCTCAGGAAAATAACCTTTCCATGAACAAAGAGAAATCTACTCAAAAATATATTACACTACCAGGTACTCTTACTTCAATGGTCAATGCTTCACTAGTCACAACTTTGGTCAATAATAAGTTCATTGTGCTACTTATAAAATGATTATGACTAGAGAAGCAAGAAAGCGACATGCTACAAACAAGACAAAAAAGTCTTCTTATAATGTTTTCTTCTCGCTTTTGAATGAATATGAATGTTCTATTTGCAATAGATTTGGTCATGAAGAAACTAAATGCAGAAGCAATTCATATTATCAACCTGACGAGAAGACAAAACCTCCCAAGGTATAGAAAAATAAAATTACTTCCTCTCAAAATTGTGGTCTAGCATTGTGTGCAAGAGATCAATAAAATCTATGGTACATGAAATCAATTGTTCAAAGAATATGGTAGGTGACAAAGATAATTTTATGGATTTTAGATTTATGTGGCTTGAATCTTTTGAATAATTGACCGGAGAATCCACAGTTTTATCATTTTTGAACCGACGTTTCGAATCCCAAGTGGGATCCATCTTCAGGATGAGAGAATGATGATGACAGAAGAGCAGCGGAGAGGAAATAAATAGATGAAGGATGGAAATTTTGGAAAACCAAAATAGGTTGGCTGAGTTACTAATGAATTCAATTATTATTAATTATTTTGAAATTTTTATTAATCTGCTTTAAATTTTTATTTCTATATAATGTTAATAAGAAATTAATTTCAAGATAATTATTTTATTTTAAAAAGATAAATATCTAATGAATTTTTTATAATGAATTTTATTAATATTAATCATATTTATATTAATAATAAAAGTTATATAATATTATTATTATTAGCAGTTTTTAACTTTAATAAATTTATTATTTTTATAATGTTCTTATTATTAAATAAATAAATTAATATTTAATTATGGTTCTAATCAAATTAATATTAGTTACATAAAGAAACTAACCAAAATTGCTTAAATTAATTGTAATAAGGGATTTAATTTAATAAAACCTAGGAAGAACACCCTACAAAGAAAATAAATACTCCTGAGGCAAATTCAATAAACATTACTATTATTCTATTAATAAATTGATTATTATGTAATTATTAATTAATATTGAAATTGAAGATTATTCTAATAGAATATATTATTCATATAAAATGCAATTAATTATTTAGAATATATCTCTTACTAAGATATATAGTTGATAATAAAATAGATAATAAATATAGACTTATAAAGATTATAAGTTGATTATAATTATTACAATTCACTCAAATTAAATAAATTTTTATTAATATGATTATTAATATTAAAATTGATCGATATTTTAATAATCAAAATTATTATTAATAATAAAAATTTTTAAAAATTTTAAAAAATATATTATACTAAAATATAATAATAAAATTAGTTAAATATATTTCGGAATAGTATTATTTATTTATATTAATTATATTTTTATTATAATATTATTCATGATAATTCTTATTAATATTATTATTAACAAAACGGATTAAAATGAATTCATACTAAAGGGGGGATTAATGCTAAAACTAGGGAAGGGATTCTAGGAAAGAATTAAACCTAGGGAGAAAATACCAAAAGGAAATGAAACCTAGGACTAGAAATAACACAAAGCCAACACCTAGATCTAAAACCAAAGACACAGAAAGGAGAGGGAAACTTACCTGCAGAGGTCATTACCTATTACCAGGGAGGGTTCTTGCGCTTTTTATTTCCTTGATCAAGGGCAGCCAGCTCCCGCTAATCTCCACGCCATTATATCTGTTTAGATTCTGTGGATGCTTGATGATCTCCAGGGCTTCTCTGATCTTTCGTCTCTGATATTGCTCTTCCCTTGCAATAATTGATGCGCTTTCCAGACAGATATGGTGCTTTGTCTTTAAGGAGTGCTCTGCGAGGGCTGAAGTACGCGCTCTTTCGTTCTTAATATCCACGCCATGTTCTTTGAGTCTTGTCTGGAGGGATCGACCTGTTTCACCAATGTAGCACTTTCCACAGGAACATTCTATTTTATAAACTCCTTTAAGCTGTTGCTTGTCTATATCATCTTTAACAGACTTCAAATTTTGTCTGATAGTACCAGGGGCAGAGAAATGAGTGATAATGTTTTTCTTTTTTAGGACTTTGGCGATTTTGTCCGTAACTCCATGGATATACGGAAGATAAACGGTACCACATTTTGGCTGATCTTGAGCCTTAGGCTCAGGGGACAACAACTTCCTTTCAGCTTTCTTTATGGCCTTACTAATTTCTTGTTCATTGTACCCTATACTTTTAAAAGTTAGGATTAGGTGATTCTTCTCTTCCTCTAGGTGCTCTGAGTCGGAAATTCGAAGGGCTCTGATGGCAAGCGTGTTGAGAACACCAGTCTTTTGTGCAGGGTGATGATGGGAGTCGGCATGGAGGTAACTCTCGGTGTGGGTTGATTTCCTGAAGACCTTGTGGCCTAGGGAGCCATCTTCTTTTCTGAGGATTAGGACGTCTAGGAACGGAATGCTCTTGTTATCCTCGAGTTCCATTGTAAACTTTATATCTGGAGAGATCGAATTTAAGTGATTGAAAAACTTATCGAGCTCCGCTCTGCCATGAGTCCATTTTATATTGGTGTCATCTACAAAACGCTTCCACCAGCCTGGTTTCAAAGGATAAGAACTTAGAGCCTTCTTTTCAAAGTGTTCCATGTAGAGGTTGGCCACAATTGGTGAAAGGGGGGACCCCATTGCCACACCGGATGTTTGTTCATAAAATACTCCTTGGAAGGTGAACACAGTCGACCTTAGGCAGACCTCAGCCAGCTTTGCAATCCCCGGATCAGCAACATTTCTTATAACCTGAATGGCTTCATCAAGCGGGATCTTAGTGAATAAGGAAACCACGTCGAAGCTTACAAGGATATCATCATGCTCCAATTTTTCATTCTTAATCAGGTTCACAAAGTCTTTGGAATCCTTGATGAAGGAGTCAGTGTTTTCAACAAGGGGTTTGAGAATTTTTGCAACATATTTCGCAAGCTCATAGGTAGGGGAACCAATAGTATTAACTATTGGTCTAAGGGGGACCCCTTCCTTATGGATTTTGGGTAGTCCATAGATTCTGGGAACAGTTTCACAGGAGGGGTTCAGCTTCTTTTTTAACTTTTCGTCAAGGTTTGAATTAGAGATAATCTTTTTTACTTCCTTCACGATCTTGGGGATGGGATTGCTATTTAGCTTCTTATAACTCCCGCAACTTAGGTGATCATTCATCTTACAGATATAGTCTTCTTTGTCCAGAATGACCGTCGCTCCTCCTTTGTCAGCCTTAAGAACCACGACCCTGTCATTGTTTCGCAAGGAATTGAAGGCTTTTTGTTCTTCTTTGCTGAGGTTGCTTCTGGGGATTTTGGTTTTCCTCATGATTAGAGAGCAATCTTGTCTCAATGATTCTTTGTCCTCAAGCGTAAGATTGCTGATTCCTTCCTCTATGTTGCAAATCATCTTTTCAAGGGGAAGGTTTTTAGGTGTCACTGCAAACCCTAAACCTTTGTTGAGAATGTTAGTGACAACAGGATCCAATTCCAAAGAGGACAGGTTAACAACTTTCTTTTTTGATTTATCATTCTGCTTACTATTGTCCATCTCGGCTTTATTATTATGATTTCTAACCAGAGTAAAACCATTATCCCATCTGCTCTTAACTCCTTTGCTATTCATATTATTACCTACCTTGGAACTGCTGACAACACATTTGTTGATATTTATTAGGGATTCCGCGCTGACCGAGTGGCAGATTGCTGCGTTATTGTCCCTATTTTCTCTGCTAGGGAACCCTACTGCTGCGATGACACTCCCAATTTCTGCGTTTTTTGCTTCGATGACACTCCTAATTGCTGCGTTTTCTGCTTCGATGACACTCCCAATTGCTGCGTTTTCTGGTTCACAGCCCATATTTGCTGAGATAGAGTCCATGCTTGATGAGTGATCGACCCTACTTGGTGTGATAACTCTGAATGAATCCACGGCTACGGAGTCTGGTTCGAATTTATCTTTTTCTGCTGCGATGTCCTCAGATTCTGCGCTCTTGACTGTTGCATTATCGATTTCTTCTGCGTTGTCCCCAGTTGCTGCGCTCTTGACTGCTGCGTTAACAATTCCAAATGGTGCGTTCACAGCTCCTTCGTTGCTGACTTTGACTGCAGCGTGATTGATTCCAGCTGGTGTGGGAGAATTTAATGAATTCAACAACGATAAGGTTGCTGTGTTACTGCTGCAATCTGCTGCCCCTGTTTCGTTGCTGTCACTGCTTGCTGCGTTGGTAAACTTGGTTGATGCGTGAACATTTAATGAACCCAACGCTGATGGGCCAGCTGCGAGGGTTTCTCCTTCTGCTACTTCTGCTACGGCGTGGTAGTCCCCATATGCTTTGCTGTTACTATCAAGGATAAACCCGCGGACAGGCATTTTAACCTTAAAACCTTCAGCGCAATTGGTCAATCCTGCGAGGGGGCTGATCCTATGGGAATTCTGGTTAATATAGGATGGGCAAGGTGAACCAGAAACTTTAGATTTATTCAAAAGCCTAGCTAGTTTCTTATCATGCCTGACTCGAGCAATCTTATTTTCATTATCAGCTTTTAGAACGGTTCTTGCATCGATAATTGCCCAGAGATTCTTATCTATGCTGTTGGCAACCTTAAGGTGGGCGGAAAGAGCCAAACGACCTAGTTTCTCCAGAGCCAATCTAACCCTCTTTATCTCGGAACGAACCAGGGATAAGCTAAGATGAAGAAACGCTTTATTATTATATTTGTTGTGAAGATTATGCTTAATCTGAGCGAATGGTGGAATGATCTGGTTATCCCGACAGTTTTTTAAAAATTGTAAATCTGCTGCTCTCCTTGCTATCCTCACTCTCGATTTTTCGAGTAAAAGGATATCACTCCAGGTATCCCCTCCGTACTGGGATAAGATTATGGATTTCAGATTTCTGTGGCTTGAATCTTTTGAATAGTTGACCGGAGAATCCACAGTTTTATCATTTTTGAACCGACGTTTCGAATCCCAAGTGGGATCCATCTTCAGGATGAGAGAATGATGATGACAGAAGAACAGCGGAGAGGAAATAAATAGATGAAGAATGGAAATTTTTGGAAAACCAAAACAGGTCGGCTGAGTTACTAATGAATTCAATTATTATTTTGAAATTTTTATTAATCTGCTTTAACTTTTATTTTCATATAATGTTAATAAGAAATTAATTTCAAGATAATTATTTTATTCTAAAATAATTATGCTAATAAATTTTTATAATGATTATATTAATATTAATATTTTACATTAATTAATAAAAGTTGTATTAATATTACTAATTATTGCAATTTTAATTAATAAATTTATTATTTTATTTAATGTTCTTATTATTAATAAATTGATTAATATTTAATTTTGTTTAATCAAATTAATATTATTAAATAAAGAAACTAACCAAATTGGCTTAAATTAATTGTAATAGGACTTAATTAATAAACCTAGGGAAGAAACTAAAAGAATAAAATATCTAGGAAAAATAATAAAATTACTATTGTTCCTATTAATAATATTTTTATAATATTTTTAATATTAAATTGGAAGATTATTTTTAATAGAATATATTATTCATCATAAAATCAATTAATATATTCAGAAATATATTATTAACTAATAGTTAGTTGATAATAAAATAGATATAATTAGATAAAAGATTAATATTGATTATATTATGAACCATTCACTTATATTATAATTTTATTATTCTATATTATAATATTAAAATTGATGAATATTTTAATAATAAAAATTATTATTATAATAAAATTAAAATTAAATAATTTATAATAACTACATTATTAATAATAAAATGTTAAATATATGGAATTATTATTTATTTATATTAATTAAATTATTTATTATAATATTATTCATGATAATTCTTATTAATATTATTATTAACAAAACGGATTAAAATGAATTCATACTAAAGGGGGGATTAATGCTAAAACTAGGGAAGGGATTCTAGGAAAGAATTAAACCTAGGGAGAAAATACCAAAAGGAAATGAAACCTAGGACTAGAAATAACACAAAGCCAACACCTAGATCTAAAACCAAAGACACAGAAAGGAGAGGGAAACTTACCTGCAGAGGTCATTACCTATTACCAGGGAGGGTTCTTGCGCTTTTTATTTCCTTGATCAAGGGCAGCCAGCTCCCGCTAATCTCCACGCCATTATATCTGTTTAGATTCTGTGGATGCTTGATGATCTCCAGGGCTTCTCTGATCTTTCGTCTCTGATATTGCTCTTCCCTTGCAATAATTGATGCGCTTTCCAGACAGATATGGTGCTTTGTCTTTAAGGAGTGCTCTGCGAGGGCTGAAGTACGCGCTCTTTCGTTCTTAATATCCACGCCATGTTCTTTGAGTCTTGTCTGGAGGGATCGACCTGTTTCACCAATGTAGCACTTTCCACAGGAACATTCTATTTTATAAACTCCTTTAAGCTGTTGCTTGTCTATATCATCTTTAACAGACTTCAAATTTTGTCTGATAGTACCAGGGGCAGAGAAATGAGTGATAATGTTTTTCTTTTTTAGGACTTTGGCGATTTTGTCCGTAACTCCATGGATATACGGAAGATAAACGGTACCACATTTTGGCTGATCTTGAGCCTTAGGCTCAGGGGACAACAACTTCCTTTCAGCTTTCTTTATGGCCTTACTAATTTCTTGTTCATTGTAGCCTATACTTTTAAAAGTTAGGATTAGGTGATTCTTCTCTTCCTCTAGGTGCTCTGAGTCGGAAATTCGAAGGGCTCTGATGGCAAGCGTGTTGAGAACACCAGTCTTTTGTGCAGGGTGATGATGGGAGTCGGCATGGAGGTAACTCTCGGTGTGGGTTGATTTCCTGAAGACCTTGTGGCCTAGGGAGCCATCTTCTTTTCTGAGGATTAGGACGTCTAGGAACGGAATGCTCTTGTTATCCTCGAGTTCCATTGTAAACTTTATATCTGGAGAGATCGAATTTAAGTGATTGAAAAACTTATTGAGCTCCACTCTGCCATGAGTACATTTTATATTGGTGTCATCTACAAACTGCTTCCACCAGCCTGGTTTCAAAGGATAAGAACTTAGAGCCTTCTTTTCAAAGTGTTCCATGTAGAGGTTGGCCACAATTGGTGAAAGGGGGGACCCCATTGCCACACCGGATGTTTGTTCATAAAATACTCCTTGGAAGGTGAACACAGTCGACCTTAGGCAGACCTCAGCCAGCTTTGCAATCCTCGGATCAGCAACATTTCTTATAACCTGAATGGCTTCATCCAGAGGGATCTTAGTGAATAAGGAAACCACGTCGAAGCTTACAAGGATATCATCATGCTCCAATTTTTCATTCTTAATCAGGTTCACAAAGTCTTTGGAGTCCTTGATGAAGGAGTCAGTGTTTCCAACAAGGGGTTTGAGAATTTTTGCAACATATTTCGCAAGCTCATAGGTAGGGGAACCAATAGTATTAACTATTGGTCTAAGGGGGACCCCTTCCTTATGGATTTTGGGTAGTCCATAGATTCTGGGAACAGTTTCACAGGAGGGGGTCAGCTTCTTTTTTAACTTTTCGTCAAGGTTTGAATTAGAGATAATCTTTTTTACTTCCTTCACGATCTTGGTGATGGGATTGCTGTTTAGCTTCTTATAACTCCCGCAGCTTAGGTGATCATTCATCTTACAGATATAGTCTTCTTTGTCCAGAATGACCGTAGCTCCTCCTTTGTCAGCTTTAAGTACCACGACCCTGTCATTGTTTCGCAAGGAATTGAAGGCTTTTTGTTCTTCTTTGCTGAGGTTGCTTCTGGGGATTTTGGTTTTCCTCATGATTAGAGAGCAATCTTGTCTCAATGATTCTTTGTCCTCCAGCGTAAGGTTGCTGATTCCTTCCTCTATGTTGCAAATCATCTTTTCAAGGGGAAGGTTTTTAGGTGTCACTGCAAACCCCAAACCTTTGTTGAGAATGTTAGTGACCACAGGATCCAATTCCAAAGAGGACAGGTTAACAACTTTCCTTTTTGATTTATCATTCTGTTTACTATTGTCCATCTCGGCTTCATTATTATGATTTCTAACGAGAGTAAAACCCTTATCCCATCTGCTCTTAACTCCTTTGCTATTAATATTATTACCTGCCTTGGAACCTTGAGTGTTGACAACACATTTGTTGGTATTTATTAGGGTTTCCGCGCTGACTGAGTGGCAGACTGCTGCGTTATTGTCCCTATTTTCTCTGCTAGGGAGCCCTACTGCTGTGATGACACTCCCAATTGCTGCGTTTTCTGTTTCACCGCCCATACTTGCTGAGATAGAGTTCCTGTTTGATGAGTGATCGACCCTACTTGGTGTGACAACTCTGATTGAATCCACGGCTACGGAGTCTAGTTCGAATTTATCTTTTTCTGCTGCGTTGTCCCCAGTTTCTGCGCTCTTGACTATTGCGTTATCGTTTTCTGCTGCGTTGTCCCCAGTTGCTGCGCTCTTAACTGCTGCGTTATCGATTCCAAATGGTGTGTCCCCAGCTTCTTCGTTGCTGACTTTGACTGCAGCGTGATTGATTCCACATGGTGTGGGAGTATTTAATGAATTCAACACCGATAAGCTTGCTGCGTTACTGCTGCAATCTGCTGCCCCTGTTTCGTTGCTGTCACTGCTTGCTGCATTGGTAACCTTGGTTGATGCGTGAACGCTTAATGAACCCAACGTTGATGGGCAAGCTGCGAGGTTTTCTCCTTCTGCTACATCTGCTACGGCGTGGTTGTCCCCATCTGCTTTGCTGTTACTGTCAAGGATAAATCCGCGGACAGGCATTTTAAACTTAAAACCTTCAGCGCAATTGGTCACTCCTGCGAGGGGGCTGATTCTTAAGGGATGGGAATTCTGGTTAATATAGGATGGGCACGGTGAACCAGAAACTTTAGATTTATTCAAAAGCCTAGCCAATTTCTTATCATGCCTGACTCGAGCAATCCTATTTTCATTATCAGCTTTGAGAGCGGTTCTTGCATCGATGATTGCCCAGAGATTCTTATCTATGCTGTTGGCAACCTTAAGGTGGGCGAAAAGAGCCAAACGACCTAGTTTCTCCAGAGCCAATCTAACCCTCTTTATCTCAGAACGAACCAGGGATAAGCTAAGATGAAGAAATGCTTTATTATTATATTTGTTGTGAAGATTATGCTTAATCTGAGTGAATGGGGGAATGATCTGGTTATCCCGACAGTTTTTTAAGAATTGTAAATCTGCTGCTCTCCTTGCTATCCTCACTCTCGATTTTTCGAGTAAAAGGATATCACTCCAGGTATCCCCTCCGTACTGGGATAAGATTATGGATTTCAGATTTCTGTGGCTTGAATCTTTTGAATAATTGACCGGAGAATCCACAGTTTTATTATTTTTGAACCGACGTTTCGAATCCCAAGTGGGATCCATCTTCAGGATGAGAGAATGATGATGACAGAAGAGCAGCGGAGAGGAAATAAATAGATGAAAGATGGAAATTTTTGGAAAACCAAAACAGGTCGGCTGGGATATTAATGAATTCAATTATTATTAATTATTTTGAAATTTTTATTAATCTGCTTTAAATTTTTATTTTTATTTTTATATAATGTTAATAAGAGATTATTTTCAAGATAATTATT
>APFE030475909.1:0-23493 GCA_000404065.3 Pinus taeda | reverse complement strand
CACTCTTAGTTTGACAACCACCGCAAATCACTGTCCTCACTCTTAGTTCTCCAAAATAAATTTCTCACCATAAAAATATATCTATCTATATCTAATTTAAATTAATAAATTTCTCACCATAAAAATATATCTATCTATATCTAATTTAAATTAAATTAAAGTAAAGCAAAGTAAAAGTACTGTAATTCCTTAACAAGTTGCATCCCAATACTTCAACAAGTTGCATCCCAATACTTCAGGCCCGATCGCTGAGATTTGAAAATGGAAAGACAATGAAGTAAACCAAAACCAACGGTTGAGCTGGTGGGATGGTGGAGGGAATGGGAGAAATTACAATTGCAGGCGGGAATGGAGGGAAATCGGCGAGCATCTTATTATACAGAGCGATAGCTTGGGCGGCGGCTCCGTTGGTTGCGTGGCACATCCGACGTAGGAGAAATCGTGGCCTGGAACACCCGCTCAGATGGGAAGAGCGCTTCGGTCGTCCCTCCATCAAACGCCCCAGCGGTCCTCTTCTCTGGTTCCACGCCGTCTCGTTGGGTATGTCATGCTGCCATTTACTATATTACTCTGCTTCTTCGCTGCTTAGCGGTCTCTGTTTCGAGAATAATGGACTTTTTTGCCTCTTCAAAACTTAAGGAGTAGGTTCGATTATCCTTTTTCAGCAGCATTTCACCCCCAATTAATTTTTTTTCTTAGTTTTATTTTAAATTTAAAAAACTTATGGCCATCCCCACAAATGAAATGCAGGCAGATTATAAAAATTCAAATTAGAGACCATGACCTCATTTTGAATCTGTTCCTGGTTTTAATGTAACTTTTTATTTTCATTTCTGCATTTCTGCCACCTTTTCTAACATATACATCCTTTTTTTTGGTTTCTCTGTTTTTAATGATCAAAATCCATATCCCTGGCGGCCATTGCAACAATAATGGTCCAGGGGAAGTAGAAAATGCAGCCACACATCCTTATGCTGTGTTTGAAGATGAGCCCTGATTTACACCATAACCATTATCCATTCCACATTATTGACTATAGTTGGTCCCGGAAGTGTTCAAAGGTTGACCAAGGCCAGAATAGTTTTGGATTGGATTTGAAGATAAGTTTGTCATAAATCTGCCTGAGTATGGTTGTTAGCAGAATTGGTCGCTTCATCACGAGTGTGAGCTGGAGAGAGCAGATGGCACAGGTCATGCCTCGAAGAGTAAGTATCTTGTGCAGTTCAGGATAGCAGCATGGGCTGCTTTGCAAGATGCAGTAAAATTTGGGTTGTACAAGCCTGCGCTGCGACTTGGTCATGCTAGAGGGAGTTTGGTTGCACAACCTCGCATCCTGGTAACATCATGCAGAAGACATCGTAACAGAATAACACAGTGTGTACTGGCGCTGTTGGACTCCTTAGCAAAGGATGCATGGATTCTAGGCATCACAATGGAATTTCTCCATGACCACGTTACTTCCTCTTCCCCATTTTCAATATATTATTGTACCCCTGAATTTGAAGAGGCTGTCAAAAAGGAGAAGTCTCTCAGACCACTGTTTTCTGATAGGGACCTGCTCAAATACGAACAGATAAGGAGATGAAATGCTTTGTCTTCCCTTATCCAGGCGATTTATATTGACATTATGTTGTTATAAAGTGGGCTTTATAACCCATCAGTCTGATTATTATTTCTCTAAGGGAAACCATAAAAAAACTGGAGGCAAAGCCTAATATAAAAACCCAGCATATGCTAAGCCCAAGAAATTATAGTGCTTTGAAGGAAGGGTGGCCCTTTGCTTGAAATAAGGGTTGACGAGTTTGCTTGCTTGGCAGGTGGCTTCTCCATGGTTGATCTGTAAACTGCTTTGGATTTTCCAATGGTCGGCTCACCATAACAAATTTGAAACCTACAACTACTACAATGAGCCTATGCTCTACTGCACAAACTATTGGTTTTCTAATTTCTTTGATCTAACAGAAAAAACAAAGCCTACCATTACAGATTCTTTCTGTTATGACATAAAAAACATAGCTACAATATGAGAGACCCAAAATGGAACACCATGCACACACTATTTATTGTAGGAAAACTGATTAGGGAAAAACCAACAAGAAATAAGGATTGTACCATTCTTCTTAATCTATTTAGAGTAAAATGCAAATTTCAGAGATCATAAAGCTTGTTGTAGAGCTATGAGACAGTACGGTCTGCTAGTCCTCTAGAGAATGATTCATTTCCTTGCTCTGCTATCTCTCTACTCCTATTGGTGGTTGCTCTGCTGTGGAACATCAAATTGCTACATTAGGAGTTGAACACTTTCTCTCCTTTTGGCTAGTGTTTTAATTCCTTTCCTTGGCTGTTAGGGTTAGGGTTTTTGAGTTTTCGATGCTTCTAGAAGTCTCTAGTGGATTTATATATGTTACTAACTCCACATGGGTGAATCATGGTGAGTTGGTGTGGCTGCCACTTGGACAATGGATATGTGGGAAATAACTGGACTGTTATGTTGTTGGTGGGCATAACTTTTGCACATGGACGCCGTTTAAGGAAAGTAAATCACCAGTAGACTAGAAATTTCCAGAAGCTGAAGTTTTCATGCAAAACAGAAATTTCATCTCGTTGACCAGAGATTTCCTGGATTTTAAGTCTGTGAGTTTTTAGCATTAGGACTGTTATAAAATAAAGTATAAAAAATGTTGCGAACATCGCGATCGCGATTAAATTGGCAAGGGTCCAAAATTAGAAAAAATAGTAAAAATTGGGAAAAAATGGTAAAAATCGGCCAAAAATCGACAAGTACAAAAATATTCATTTTTTTTTTCAATTTTTTTTTTCAAAATTTTTAATACCTTAAGCATCCACAAAAAAAATAAATGCATTGACACTGGACGCATAAATATGAAAAGAGAACTAATATATAAGATGTGTAATATCATGTCTAGTGCTACGTCACACATAACAGTGAATCATGTTATGAATACTAAATCCCGAGTCCCAACTCAGCCCAAAATATCAACAAAAAATATAATAATGTATCTCATATCATGAGTCATAATGTCATATACAATGAAATGAACCACATAACTAATACTACCGATTTCTTCTGCTTCTCTTGCAAGAAAGTGCATCAACTTTCCCTCTAGATGAAGAAGGCGGTGGGGCTGGCAGTGGACTCTGCTGTGCTCTAGACGCTGAAGAACTAGGAGCTATAGGAGGTAGACCACGTCCTCTATTGGTGACAGGGGTAGGTGGTGTCACCTCCTCCTCCTCTACCCCCTCCACTACCTCCTACTCTAACCAATCACAGGTCGACTCCATAATAGGCCTCTCGGCCTCAACTCTCCATGCAGTAGTGTGTCAATCCTATCCAATGAGAGGGCCTCCACATCAGGTGTCCTCTCAAGTTGTCTCACCCACAATCGAAAATTGTAGCAGATGTAGATCATGTTATTAAGTCGCTGGGACTCCAACCTGTACAAGGGTCCTACATGTTTGGTTGAGCACTCAAATGGCAAGCCTTTGGAGATTGTGTACTCTGCCACCACAGCTTCTTCACCATGCATCTACAACAAATAAGATAAACATAAGAAAACAAATGAAATTTGAAAGTTGAAGCAAAGTATGAATTTGAAGAGAATGAAATTTGAAACAAACTAAAGCTTACTTGGCATTTTAGTCTTCCTATCCACAATAGCCATGTCAAAGCTAAATGTGCCACCCGCCATCCTGTATACCTCCATTTCTTGGAGAATTCTGCACGTTCTGCTGGAGATGGCACCATCCTCTGAAAACAAGTGAAGAATCCATCCATGACCTCAACATCAAATAAGAAACCACAGGAGTAAGAAAATGTGGGGTTCAGATAGATCCCTGTTGCATGAATGAGACGATGGAATGTATTATTCCATCGCTCATCAATCACTTCCCATAGGATTTGTTGTTTTTCAAACCCCTCATCCCCCTTATCATCATAGTAGCTCCGAATGGATTCTTTGGCCATATCCATGGCCTCATACAAGTAGCTCATTACGAGCTTGTCTTCATCAATTAATCGAAGAACCTTTACCAAAGGTTTAGTAATGCTACGCACCTCCTGCACTCCTGCCCATAAGCTTTCCTTGTATGAAACTAACTTGCATGTGGCCTCTCCCTTTGGTTTGCGACTATATAACAAAGCACGCCACTCCTCTGAAAGAAACATTCTCTTCACATCCCACATAGAATTCAGGATGGATTGAAGAGATATGACACTGGTGGCAAAACTTGTAATGACAGGGCACACCAACTCGTTGTTGGTGAATGTTCTCATCAGATGAAGCACATATGCATGATTATATATAAATTTTGTAATGCTTTTTGATGTTTCAACAATATCCTTGACAAAAAGAATTTTTCCTATGTCCTCCAACATCAAATCAATGCAGTGTGCAACATAAAGTGTCCAAAATAAATTAGGATGCCTTTCCATAAGCATCTTGCCAGCAACAACATAATTTGTAGCATTGTCCGTTATGACTTGGACAACATGTTGTGGACGCACCTCCTGACTGAACACGTCCAACAAATCACATAATAACCGTGCATCTTTGATATATGCAAATGCATCAAAAAATTTCATAAACATTGTCCCTCTGGGACAATTAACCAAGAAGTTAATAAGGCTTCTACCCTTTTGATCGGTCCAACCATTTGACATCGCAATGCATCCTGTGTGTGCCCATGATCCCCTAAAATTCTCCAATCCCTTAGTGTAGTCAACCTTCTTATTTTGAAGAATGCACCCTCTAAAATCATCATATGAAGGGACTTTGTACCCTGGGCCAACAATAGCAATAGCATCAACCACGGGTAAGAAAAATGGATTGCTCCTGGCAACGCTAAAAGGAATATCACTTCAAAGAAGAAACTTGCCCAACAACTTGTCAACTTCTTCCTTCTCCCTTTTTTTAATAATTGACGAGATAGATGGTTGTGCACCAGGCGTGGTTCTAAGAACAAAAAATGATAAGATAGCTACAGGGTTAGGTGTAGATGTTGATGGCGAAGTAGAACCAATATCACTCTCATGGTCACCTCCCAATCTTGACACTCTACTCCCTACTATTTGACTCTTCAGAGCTGCCTTGGACAATTTGGTTGTCTCTATTTCTTCCAATGATTTGAGGGCTCTTTGGATGATTTTTGGATTTGTATTTGAGCAAGGCCTTACCTCATTTCAAGGAATTTGTGCAAGGTGATACTTCAATCTGTGTAACCCCCCTGTCATATGATGCCCACATAACTTGCAAGTCAAATTTGATCTGTCAAATCCTCCATCAGGTTCACCAAATTCCCACAGAGGGTTCAATTTCCTTGGCATGTTTGTAACTTTGTTGAATCTTGAGTTTTAATCTAAGATTGAAGTTTGAAGTTTGAACCTAGGGCACAAGAAGAATTGCAAGTTAAACAAATGAAATTAAAATTTACATACAACATTTTGAATTTTTAACAAAAAAAAGCCTCAACTCAATGCAACAATAATGACAAAAAATACACATTCAAACCCAAGCAAAAATGATGGAAAAAAACTAGGGCACAAGAAGAAATTAAACAAATAAAACTAACAATTAAGATTCTGCATTTTTGGATCACTTTAAGTGGGAGCTCGCTGTTGAAGAAAAAATGAGGGTTACAGTTCGAGTTCGTATTCATGGCGTCTGAGGGCAACCAAGTCCAAGATAAATTTCTTCTACAGGGAGGAAGAACGAGTCCGGTCCCTGCGCAACAATCTAGCTCTATCTCTAACACCAAAAGAAAGGTCGTTTCCATTTCGGCGGCTTCAGGCGACGAGGTTTCCGTCAATATTGTTGTTCCAGACGTCGTTTCCATTTATGTGGCTTCAGGCGATGCGACTTCCGTGGCTAAGAAGGTTGAGGCCGTTAACTCTTCCGCGAGGGAACAAAAGGCGGCAGTCTCCAAAATTCCTGAACCAAAGCCAGCTGAGGGCGAATCCAGCGAAGCTGCTGTAACTCCTGAAAAGTTCAATGTTACTGGGAACGCACCAGCTGCGAGCGAGTCCAGCGGAGCTGTGGTAGCTCGAAAAGATCGAAGTAACTGTGGCCGCTCAGGTCCAAGTAAATGTGGATTCTATGCTCGGGAGGATGCGTGGCAAATGTTTGACGGAATGCTTCGCTGAGAGTTGGTCTCATGGAGGGGACTGATCTCGAACTATGCGCAGATTAGACTTCCTGGAGAGGCTCTGAGAAACCGGCGTGAGATGCAATGGTTAGCCGTCGTCTGGCCTTTGCGCGGCTCTGCAGAGAATAGCGCCGCAAGCTTTAGAGAGGCCCCGACTCCTTTCAAGCCAAACCCAGTGATTAAGATTGCGTGCTGCCCAGCGAAGGGAAATAGGAAACAGGGACAGGCTGAGCCCTCTGCAAACGGTGCATGCACCAGCTTCATCTCGTCTCAGATTTGCAGAGGAAAGCAGAAACCGGAACTCTCTGCATCGTTCCAGATTCTAATCGTGCTCCTCTCGGGCAACACTCTGCTTCAGTGGGTGTGCTCTTCGGATCTTGTGCAGGACCTCAAGCAAAGCCTGGAATATAGGCTGGGGATTCCCTTTACATCTCAACGACTTCTCTTCAAAGGTAAACATCTTGAGGATCTCTTTCCCCTTTCTTTTTACGACATTCAAAGAAATGCCTCCATCATTTTTTCCCTTCGTTTGAGAGGGGGAGCTGTTGGACAATCATCTTCAGCTGCGGCATTTTCATACAAAGATGTTGTCCATGCTCAGAAACCCAAGAATTGCGCTCCACCAGCTAAGGCTCCAAAACCCTTTTTGGTGGACAAACTGGAGGACACCCCTTCCATTGATATAATGCATCCTTCGATGGATAGGCAATTCCAAATGTTTGCAGAGTATGGCATTATTTGCAGGTTCAATGGGCTTTGGCCACGCACAAAAGATCTTTACAAATGGATTCACTCTAACTGGACCAACAATTGCAAGGTTCTTCTCTGCTCAAAAGGTTTCTTCATTGTAGTGTTTGTTGACAGTTAGGATTATCAAAAAGCATTAACTGAAGGCCCCTGGTTTTGGGACTCAGCGGGTCTATTCTTAACCCCTTGGTTCCCAGATTTCGATCCCTCCACAGCTATCATCACCAAACTCCCCATCTGGGTCAGACTTCCTAATCTCCCAGCGCATTTATGGCACTTTGTTGTGTTTGAAGGAATCGGTAATTCTCTAGGCCGCTTTCTAACCACAGACACCTCTAGAGGGGAAAAGGGCATATACACCTTCGCTAGAATCTGTGCAAAAATAGACATGAGTAAAGGACTTCCAGATCAGATCATTCTCAAATTTGGAGACCTCCACTGGACTCAGTACCTGGATTACGAGAACACAGCGTTCCGCTGTAGAAATTGCCATCTCACAGGGCACCTTCAAAGATCATGTCCAGCGATCCCTGCCCAAAAGAAGAATGCCATTCCTAAGTCGAAATCCAAAAATTGGAAACCTTTTGACCCGCCCCCCATGGATGATTTTGATTCCAGCTCAGATGAAGAGGAAGTGGATGAGGACGGTATGGACGCTTCGCTAGCACAGGATCCACCCTCAACTAGTCCTGAGGAGTCCACTGTCCCACGTCTCTCGCAGAAAATATCTCTTGAGACCTCTCCATCGGATTCAAATAAGGAGATCTCTCCGTTAGCCCAGCTCAGTTTGCAAATCTTGCCTACGCAGCAGGATCATCTTGGATGCGTCAAAGTTGGTAAAAAGAAAGGAAAAAAGGGCTGAATAGAGGATTCCACCCACGTTGGGTAGAATCCTTAGTAGGGCTCTTGTCTCTTTGTTCGTCTGGTTGCTTCTTGTTAAGCACTGCTCTCTTCTTGTCTACTCCTCGAGGCCGAGGTGGATAGT
Organism: Pinus taeda; assembly: GCA_000404065.3. Classification (NCBI taxonomy): domain Eukaryota; kingdom Viridiplantae; phylum Streptophyta; class Pinopsida; order Pinales; family Pinaceae; genus Pinus; species Pinus taeda. Next base: position 15,599 of record APFE030475909.1, on the reverse strand, counting down.
CTATCCTTTCCGGCTGCCCGTTTTCTTTGGGGTTCTGAAGGAGGTCCCTTTCGTTAAGTTGTTGTGTTCAAAGTAGAGCTTCAGGCTTTTGTCTGCCCGGGTAGGCCTTTTGTAGAATATGTTTTGCTGTCTTAATACAAAAAGCTGATTTACACAAAAAAAAAGATTCTGCATTTTTGACCCAAAAAACCTTTTCCACTAAATGCAACAAAAATGACAAAAAAAACACACTCAAATCCAAACAAAATCATGGCAAATAAATGGGTGATAGAAACCCAAGGAAAAACAAAAATAACATAAAAAAATGGTCAAATTTGATGCCCATACCTGAAAACCACGCTCTGCTGAAGAAACTTGGTCCAAACTTGAATTTTTTTGCTTGGGATGCTAAATTCCTTCACTTTTCTCCTCTCTTTCCCTTGTAGATGAGTTCTCCTCCTCCTTAGCTCTCACTCTTGCTCTCTGTTTGCAAAATGAACCAAAAAAAACCGAAAATTGCCTTTAAAAACTCGCTGTTTTCACCCCCACGATTTTTACTGCTTGATTCGCGATTTTTTCAAGGTGAAAAGATTGCTGATGTTATCAGATGATGAAAAAAGCACGATTTTTTGAAAACATCGTGATGTTGAAAACACTGGTATAAAACAGTATTGGAAAGAGTACAATATTTCATTTTTTAAGTTCTAACAGCTCAATCTTCTACCAATCCAAGGAGAAAAGGTACCAAACAACCTGGATAAGTTTTAGTCCTCTAGTGCAACTTAACCTAAATAAACTAGATCTAAAAATTCACTTTAACAACAATTATAACATCGGTAAAACAACAGGTATAGCAACATCTAAATATCCCTTAGATTCTTCAATGATGATGTCAAATACCTCAACAAATTGCCCTCTTACTCATGTCAAATCTACAAGACACATAATGTTGTAAATAACAGTACTTGAAAAACATATATGGCTGAAAACAAAATTGGACAGTTGAAAACTTCATCAATATGTTCAAGACGAAGTACATGTATAAACCATAGCCTTTTCTCAGGGCCAGTACGAGTCCACTAGCTATTCAAAACTATAGCCGGGGAAAACAAGAATACCCTAGCTCAACCAAGGAGCTACAAAATGCAAGAATCACTCCAACTAGTCTTCCAAGGCAAGATTTCCTCTTTTGTTCTTCTTTTCCACCAATTACTCACAATGTTTTATCACAAAACTCTAATATCTAACCTCCAAAGGATAAACCCCGAGCCTAGTCATCTAATATGCTCCAAGATACTCCAAGAAGACCAAGAAAATGGAGGAACTCGAGAGAGAGAGAGAGTACAAGTGAAGATTGTGAAAATTTGGAGATCCAAATCCCCACTGCAGCGAATTGATATTACTTCTCGTACTTGTTAATTCATGCAAGTTATTTACTGTGTTACATTGTAAATATCGAAGTAAATACGACTACAACCTTCACTAATTAAATTATATGCGGAAACAAGAACTGAGCAAGAAGAGATAACCACACACACAAATGACACCATTGTTTTTGGACAAATGTCCTCGGGAAAATCCAATGCGTGAAAATTGGTGTAGTAACTGAGGGTTTGTATTATTATGTAGTGGTTTTTGAAAACAATCTTTGGACGCCTTACTGGCTATCCAATACAGAGAATCTGGTTGGTAGAGAAATTAGTGAGAAATACCTCACACTATCACTGGAGATTCAATACTGATCCGGGCTCTGGATGGCAAGCCCCACATTGCCTTTGCGCTGCCTTTGTGTCAGCCTACGCAGTTCAACATCACAGCTACTAGGCTCTGCGTCACCCTTCTTGCTGGTCGATTTGCCTCTGGAACTTAGACTCTCTGCTCTTCCGGTCTCACACCTTGGCTTTTGGTTCTAGAACTCGATTCTCTAGCAAATTTCGAATCTCCTCTTAGGCCATGCGTTGCCTCAACGTGGCTTTGCGTTGCCCAACGTGGCTTTGCACTGCCTCTTCTGGATCTCTCTCTGCCTCCTCTGCAGTCTATTCCTGGATTAGGAAACTCTCCAACTGGAAAACTATCTCTGCCACTCACTGCAAGAAATCTGCTCGATGACCTCTTCGACAATTGCTGTGCTCTCTTGAGAAAATTGATCTTTGATCTCTTACTCGATGTGTCTTCCAAATGCCCATCGAAGTCCTTATAATCTTCTCGTTGAGTAATCAACGACCCAGATTAAATTCTAATCAATCGCTCAGATCATATTGATTCGATCTTCGGTTTTTTCTAGAAAATTCACACCCAATGTTATTAATACCATTTAATTATCTTAATTTCCTAAGTTTAGCTTTAGGCATCCATTATAAATAATTATTTATTTTAATAAAATTGTCTCGGGGTGGAATTTCCCAAAACGATTTCTGGGTATTCTGGAATACATGTGTCCGAGCCTTCCTACAAATTTTGGGGCTTAGAGCACATCCATGCTACTAGAAATCAACAAAGACCAAGAAAGAGAGGGAGAGAAGACTACAAAATGTCCTCCTACCAAGGAATATCTTAGATCAACCAGGGAGCTACAAAATGCAAGAATCACTTCAAGTCCTCCAAGGTAAGATTTCCTCTTTTCTTCTTCTCCACAAAACTCAAATCTCAAGCCTCCAAGGGATAAACCCTAACCTCCAAGATACTCCAAGAAGACAAGAAACCCTAGCGATCGTAGAGGGGAGAGAGAGAGATAGAGAGAGAGAACTTGCAATGTATTCATATTCATTTGACATCATCATTATTCTTTTTGCGTAAAGTTCGACTTTTTATTATTGAGGAAGAGCATTACAAGAGATGGTTCTCAACATTACTAGCCTACCCATAGGGAAACCAACCCAGTAGCAAAGATTGAGTTGCTTAATATTACATGTGTCTCGCTTGATAAGTTCAACAGACAAAAGGAAAAATGTCTTGAGTCCATACTAAACTTCAAGGGGTGACATGGATATTGGCTTTGTTCTGCAGAGCCTTCTAACCAAGCTAAAACCGAAAGAGACTACCCATAGCTAATTAAAACAAAATATTTGACCATGGTGGAACTTGGAAGAGATGCACTGGTGGAGCTCCAACAGCCAAGGCCCGTGGACCCAAGGTGTGATCGAGCTACCACAAACCATGTAGGAGCCATAAGCCGCGAAGGAGCCACGAACCACAAACCACAGAGGAGAAAATATATTCCCAAAGGAGCCACAGACCCCAAACTATAATTTCTCTTCGACCTAAACTTGCCAACACCATCGCTGTTTCCCACCACCCTGAATTTGTAAACTTCGTGAATGTCGCAACAGACATAGGACAAGGAAGACCCTGACGAGCTTTAACAACCCCCGGGCTTACGACCAACAACATGGAGCCAAACCTTGAACTGCAATTTCCCTCCGACTTGAGATTGTGTTGATGGTGTTGGACCCGCCAACATGTAAGGGGATCTCCCCGGTAAGAAGTCCCAATCAGACCTCAGACCGTTTGGTGTAGGAGTCCCGCAGTGGGTCGTATGGTAATGCCTTCACTGCGATGTGTTTATTTAGGGTAGCATCAAATGTGTTCTAGCCACGAAATTTGGTGGAGAGTTTGGGGCACATGAGATCTCCAATACCCAGAAAGGGTTTGGGCAGATTCGAAACAAATCAGGAGATATTAAAATAATTAATATTTTTTAATGGAGTCCCTAAGTCTAAACTTAGGTAAAATAAAATATTAATGTGTATTAATATGAATATGTGTTAGAGTGGTCCAAAAGACATGGATCAAGCCAGATTTAATCTTAGTCGTTGATTGGGGACTTAATCTCCGCTGTTGAGATGTCAAAAGGAAAAGTATAAGAGGAGGCTTGAGGGTCACTTGGAGAATACACCAGAGTGATCAATCATTCTATTCTCTAGAGCGGGTTTGCTAAGAGAGATAGAATCAGTGATCGGGAGAGCAGTTGAGGGGCATTGAGTACAGAGAAATAGAGAAGGCAGAGATTGTGCCAAGAGAGCAGCGTAGCAGCCAAGGAGAGTGACGCAGAGCCAGCAAGGGCTCACGCAAGGGCACACAGAAGCAGTGAAGTGCTACGCAAAGCATCATAGAGGCTAGCGTGTCTGACGCAGAGGCCCAGAAAGCTGGCGCAGGGCCTCCTGGGGCTGATGCAGGCTAAGAAAGGCTGACGCAGGGCCTCCTGGGGCTGATGCAGGCCAAGAAAGGCTGATGCAGGGCCAACGTGAGACAGAGAGGGGCTGACATAGTCCAGATTGGGCAAACGCTGGGGTTGCAGAGCAGTTTTGTGTTGAGGAGCTGCCAGAAGGATTTTCCGGGGTTTCAGCCAGGAGATTTCTCTTAAACTGTGAGGTATAGTTGCTAAGGAAATTCTCTGTTGGGTAAGCCAATTTCGGCACCCAGATTGTACTCTGATATTGCTTAATAAGAAAACCCTCAGATAGCTACATCGATTTTCCCGCATTGGGTTTTTCCGGGTACATTGGTCCAAAAATAATTGTGTCATGTGGTGTGTTTGTTCTTGTTTCTTTTAGTTGTTGATCTGTAATATGTTAAACATGCACTGGTGTTTATTTTCAGTATTTACTTTGTAAATAACTTGTTAAAGAAAAGAAAAGTAATAAGTAGGTAGGAATAAATCAGAAAAAGTGCATGAAGGGTTTCTAAACTAAGTAAACTTAGAAACTTCAACATGGTATCATAGCGTGATTGCAGATCATAGGAGGACTAAAAGACATCAGCCGAGCGGAGCAATAGCAGCAGAAAATAGCTGTCCCGAGGTGACAAAAGCTGTTTCTAGCAGTGCAGAAGCCAAGAATTGCGACGTAGAGCCAGCCAGAGCCACGCAGAAGAAGCCCAGAGCCTTAGAGAGGCCAGCGTTGCTGACGCATAGGGCTAGAAGGTTGACACAGGGCATCCTAGGGTTGATGCAGAACCATCTGGGGTGACGCAGAGCCAGCGTGAGGCAGAGAGGGGCTGACGCAGTTCACAAAGTGGTAGTTGCTGGAGTCTAGAAGGCTGCAGAAATATTGCAGAGTGGAGCTGATGAGGTACTGTAGTCAGAACAATACCTGACAGAGCAAGGCCAGAGGGGGCATCTCGACAAGCGGCAAAAGGATTTCCAGGAGGGAAATCAGGACTCAGAGGGAGTCCAGAAGAGAACTTCCAGATAGGAAGTAGAGACTCAGAGGAGTCAAACAGAGAACTTCCAAGAGGGAAGTAGAGGAGTGTCATGGCACTACACGGGGTAAGAGACCAGGATAGACTGGACAGAGCATGGAACTTCGCAGTTTGGAAGGCCAGAATCTTATTAGTGCTTGACAGGAATCATGTCAAGAACTTCGCCTTGAAGGTTATAGCTATACCAGTCGACCCCAATGATAATGACAAGTACGAAGAGGTGATGGCGAGGGCCAAGTGCATTATCCTTGACGGGGTCAAGGATCATGTGGTACCACATATAGCCGAGAAGGAAACGACAGTTGAGATGTGGGAGGCTCTCAAGAACCTGTACCAACATACTTCTGTTCAAAGAAGAATGCTGCTCGAGAACCAGATGAGGTCGTATCAGATGAAGAAGGGTCAATCGATTGGCACCTTCCTCGGAGGACTAAATAAGATCTAAGACCAGTTGACTGCTATAGGAGCGACACCGGATTAGGAGCTTATGGTGAGGACAACCCTGAACGCTGTTTCAGAAGATTGGGAAGTGTTTGTCTAGAGTATCCTGGGCAGAGGGACTCTCCCACCTTGGGACGAGATGTGGGTAGCTCTTCGCCAGGAAGAGATTAGATGGAAGTCGAAGACAGCTAGCAGCAACAAAGGGATCAAGGTCAAGCAGGAGGAGGATGATGCGGCCCTATCATCTGAGGGAAAGCGGGGGAAGCGGAAGAAGAAAGATCTCTCCAAGATCAAGTGCTTCCACTATGGGAGACGGGTCATTATGCGACCCGGTGCCTAAGGAAGAAGAGTAAGGGAGAGTCTTCCGAGACTAAGGCAGCGCCAACGCGGGCAAAGAAGGAAGTTTTGACAGATGATGACTGTGCCATGAGTGCACATGCGCCACTTGAGCGGAAGTGGGGAGACATCGAGCTGTAGTCAGGTGGACTACAGGCGATGAGGGGCAGGATCCTTGAGGTACCCAACCTCTTGGATTAGACCTTGCTACGAGAGCCTCGACGAGGAGTAGCAGGACTGGCTGGGTGGGTAGAGACGGATGTGGATGGAGTGGCAGAGAGAGCTACAGTGCAGGAGTCCCGAGACAACGCAAAGCTAACAGGTTGCAACAATGCGAGAGGCACAAGAGTGTTGCACCAGTGCGGCATGGCACAGAGAGGTGTGCAACAGTGCAAGATGCAGGGAGTTGTTGCAACAGCACAGAGGTTAGAGAGGGAGCACTTATCAACGGCAGAGGGAGCTTCAACATCAGAGGGTGTTTTTAGCCCAACATGGAGGTCAGTTGGGAGATCAGTGACTTACTTCTCAGTAACTGAGTTGCAGTGCAGCAGTGGGCAACACGATGCAACATGATGAGAGGAGGTGCAATGCAGATGCAGTGCTGGGAGAAAGGACCAACAACAACACAGATGCAAAGGGAGTTGTCGTACAGATGCAATAGTGGCAGTGGCAGAGCCATGGGCAGCAGTACAAGAGGCAACAGTGTAGAGGATGTTGGGTAGGAAGGCCTAACATCAGCACAGGTACCGATGTCGGATGATCAAAGTAATACTCAATGAGGAGTATTGCTAGAGTGCAGTCCTCGCTAAGAGGGAGTGTTGATTTGGGTTAGCATCAGATGTGCTCTAGCCACGAAATTTGGTGCAGAGGTTGGGGCACATGAGATCTCCAATACCCAAAAAGGGTTTGGGCAAATTCTAAACAGATCAGGAGATATTAAAATAATTAATATTTTTAATGGAGTCCCTAAGTCTAAACTTAGGGAAAATAAAATATTAACGTGTATTAATATGCATTTGTGTTAGAGTGGTCCAAATGACATGGATTAAGCCAGATCTAATCTTAGCCGTTGATTAGGCACTTAATCTCGGCCGTTGAGATGTCAACAAGAAAAGTATAAGAGGAGGCTTGAGGGTCACTTGGAGAATACACTAGAGTGATCAGTAATTCTATTCTCTAGAGCGGGGTTTGCTAAGAGAGATAGAATCTGTGATCGGGAGAGCAGCTGAGGGGCATTGAGTACAGAGAAACAGAGAAGGCAGAGATTGTGCCAGGAGAGGAGCGCAACAGCCAAGGAGTGACGCAGAGCCAAGAAAGGCTCACGCAGAGGTAGCCAAGTGCTGCGCAGAGCACCAGAGAGGCCAGCGTGTCTGACACAGAGGCCCAGAAAGCTGACGCAGGGCCAGTGTGAGACAGAGAGGGGCTGATGCAGTCCAGATTGGGCAAACGCTGGGGTTGCAGAGCAGTTTTGAGCTGAGGAGTTGCTGGAAGGATTTTCCGGGGTTTTAGCCAGGAGATTTCTCTCAAACTATGAGGTATAGCTGCTTAGGAAATTCTCTGTTGGGTAGGCTAGGCCAGTTTCGACACCCAGATTGTGCTCTGATATTGCTTAATAAGAAAACCTTCAGATAATTACACCGGTATTCCCGCATTGGGTTTTTCCGGGGACATTGGTCCAAAAATAATGGTAACATGTGGTGTGTTTGTTCTTGTTTCTTTTAGTTGCTGATATGTAATATGTTGAGCATGCACTGGTGTTTATTTTCAGTATTTACTTTGTAAATAACTTGTTAAAGAAAAATAACAAGTAGGTAGGAATAAATCAGAAAAAGTGCATGAAGGGTTTCTAAACTAAGTAAACTTAGAAACTTCAACATGGTGTCGCACAGAGGCAAGTAAGATAACCTGTCAGTAGCAAGGGTGTAACTGCTTTAGTGAGTCAGGGAAGGTGTACGAGAGGTTCTAACACAGGGGGGTTGAGATGAGGGTGAAGATGAGTTCCAGGTTGAAAGGGATCAGTTGATCTGTAAATGAGATCTGAAATCAATATTAAGGTATTACAGACTCATGTGTAGGAATGCCTATATTATTTAGTGCAATGGATCGAAAAGATTGCGAATAATACGGACATTTAACAATTGGAAAACATAGCAATTCAACACATCAACACAGTAAATAATCAAGGAGTTCACCAGACTTCCTGGCTACGTCTCCTGGTCCAAGCTTTCAGTGTCAACCTCTATATTATATCTTCAAGAGCAGATGATTACAAGTGTGAGCTCGAATAGAGTCTCAACACAGGGTATTTCTTCGAAATCCTCAAGTCTACAAGAGGACACAGCTACTCCTTCTTGCTCTTTGTCTTCTGCTTTCTCTTCCGCTCTCTTCTCCCTCATTTGTCTGCCATAGAGTGATTTTTAAGCCCCTTGGCCCTATCTGTTCACTTCCCTTTTCGGTGTGGACACGTTTTGTTAAAAACGTTTAAGGCACAAGAACAATTTCTTTTAGAAAAGGAAGGATCGGCGGGCACGGTGAAACTGACCGTTCGGTCTTCCTCCGCACAAATCCCCCAATATAAGACATATTTGGGCCTTATTTCATTTTATCAGAAATACAAAGAAATACATAGAATACATTGAAAAACGCGACAAAAACATTTTATCGGAACTCAAATATCCTATGAAATGATGTTTATAATCCTTTCGAGTTCGGGTTATCAATATCGCACGTCGCATGTTGCATAGATCCCGCTCCTTTATATTGCTGCAATGCGATATTGCTGGATTTCAAACACTACAAGTTGTGCCATATAACTCTATCGGTTCCGCCATACATCGCATGTCGCATTCATTCATGCCCGTTACAACCCCATTTAATGTTTGCGATGCGAATAAATCTCTGCCGTTGGTCTTCCGCCATCAGATCGACTGCTGATGTCTTCCCGATCAAACAAAACTTGCTCGACAGTCCTTCGCCGTTGATCTACACTTAGTGGATTCGAAGGTCCACGGCGATTTCAGGTGAACAACTTGCCAGACACTTAACCAACTTTACGAACCCGATGGGAATTATAAACTCCCAATCTATTAAAGTCCGGGTCCGATATATTAATTAAAGGCCGATTACTTTAGCACCCGATATCCGTTGGATGATGAGATCTCTTGATCCTGCGGTCTACGGGTATTCAACATACACACGTTTTAACTTTCCTTTGGTTCCATGCGATGCGATATTGGTAGTTGATCTAGACTATTGATCTACGCGCTTGATCAACGGTCCTCGTTAAATCGCGTTGATCGCTGTCGCTATTCCTTAAGGTCACGGTCTTTTAACACTTCGCTTTGGTTTTTCCCCAATGCGATAATTCTTTAAGGGACTTTGAAACATATTTTCCCATTTTAAATACAATTGAAGACTTAAGAGGTTTTTTCCAAGATCCATTTTGGATCATCAGTCCCAACTCGGCTAGGAACACACAACACACAGGACATACACAACTTCCAGCGGATCAATCCACTCGGTTGTAGTAGTCACAACATACAACATAAGATAACATGTACAACACTCACGGATCAGTCCGAACGAGTGCAACGGTTGTTACAACAAGGTTCATGTGAAAGTTCTGTCTGATGTCCGACAGAGCAGTCGACACGGACGGGATAGCATTAGCAGCATATACAACATATTTCCATTAATAGATTATGCATTACAACAAACGATTCAGTTCAGATGTAGAACACAGGTTAAAGCAACATGCATTACAAGTGTTAAATATCAGTCTTACAACAGATACAATACATGTGTGAAAACGTGTTGGCTCTTATTATATAAAGAAGTGTAAGTTCCAATCATACAATACATCCATGTAAACCCACTAGCCCCAACAGTGGAACATTACAACCACATCTGCCTGCTCCTCCAAAAAGATGACCTAGCTCCGTGCAGTGGAGAAGCCAAGGCGCATTACAATACTGTCCAAGATCTTTCCAAGATAGTCTTATCAGAAGCTTGGTTGACCAAAAGCCTATACAATGAGTTATGAGGGACTATTTATAGCAAAGGGTGGGGTGATCATTGACATTCCCTAGTTCAACTACCCTCATGACTCTTCACCTACTCTATGACTGCTACATCCAACTATTGACACTTGACTTACACTTGACATGACTCAACATTACAATGCACATGTACTCATGTGAGACAACATGGCTTGAGCAAGCCATGCAAGACATCACTGACACTCGGTCCGCTGTGATGAAACCAACTCTTTGACATGCTTGTGATGGTAAAGGTGGTGAGTTGATGCCAAGCTTATTCGTCCGTGATGGTGTGCATGCACCTCATGGTGACATCTTGCTTAAGCGAACTCTTGCCTCCGTTGCAACTGGTGCATTGGTTCGGCCCCTTCATCCAACTTGTCTGCTAACATGTGCATGGTCTTCTTGGGTGCGGCTGAACCGACAACACACTGATGCATAGTGTCCATGTTGATCTTCAAGTGTGTGTTGGTGGTCATGCGCATCAACTTGCTGAAGTACATGTTCAACTCCAGTTGGAATTGCTTTTTGTCTTCGCCTTGATGAGTGTGTTGAATGGGTTGGATTGCATGCGTGCGCACAATGACATGCATGCTGCTGAATCCCTTGCATGCGATCAACAACACTGCTCACCATGTCTGCCCTGTGTCAGCTGCTGGGATGGATCTTTAACTTGTACAGGCGCAGTTTCATTCGTGAGTGCACTTTTCGCTCACTGTTGTTCCTGTTCCTACTGCAACTCATTCGTCTGTTTGTGCAACTTCATGTTCTTCCTGAGTTGCTACTTCAGCACATGCACTTCTTCTTTGTTCTATTCTCTGTCTTCGTGCGATCTTCATGTCGCGCCATCACCTCATAACCTGAGTCTCCAAAGTTGCTTTCATTATCAGCGGATCTACTTGATCTTGCAACTTTGTCTCACCTCTGTGTTGCCAACAACCTTCCTCTTGCATTCGCTGTGTTCGTTGCATTCAGTATGTTTCCTTCAGCTATTGTTCATGATGTTGCTCGCTGTGATGTTGCTGTTGTCATATCTTGATGTCCTTGTCCACGAACAACTTGATGTCTTTGTGAGTAGGCAAGCTCATAGACACATGATCGATTGCATCTCCAGGTGTGCTCTGAACGGTGTCTTCGACTTTGCTCTCTTGGAAACCATTGTACCTGCATAGTTGAGAGGAAGATGAGCACTTGCAATACCTGGGGACATGGCAACACTCATGGCAAGCAATTTGTCAATTGAAAACCAAAATGAACTTGAGAACTGATTTGCAACATACTTGTGTGACTGATCATGAAGGTTGCGCAATTTAGGCCGGGAGGTTAGGAGACCGACTACCAAGACCACACAAGGCACAGTCTGGGTTGCTGGGAGACTGACTGATTACTAGAACTACTCAATGTACCTGATTGCTGCCCAGATTTGCGCAAATTCTAGGCTGAGCAGCCCTGCTGGGGAAAATTGCGCAATTCCTGCTGGGAGTGTTGACTAGCAGAATTACCTAATCTTGGAGCCCAGTAGGCTGCTAGACAGGATTGCGCAATTTGTGGTGGGAAGGTTGGTTTCCCTCCAGAAATGCGCAATTTTCTTGGGGAAGCTACTCAGCTTGTAGCTGGACCAAGTCTGGGTGATCAGCCTGTGATCAACAGGTTGCATTTGTGCAAGAAAAACACTGCAGCTTGTGAACTTGACGAAGCGAGGCAAGCTGTTGTGAAGGTTGGAAGGGAGGCTCCAAAATGAAGCTATGGCAAAATTTTGGAGGGTGGTTGTAGCCGCTACAACTTGCAAACATCGTGAGCCCTTGCCCACCACCATGAATTTGCAAGCATCGTGAAGCTCACAACAAGCAAAGGAAAGAAAAGACTCTAACGAGATTTAACGACCCCTAGGCCCGCGACAATCGAAAAGGAGCCGAGCTTCAAAATTGAGGAGTGGAGCCATGGAAGACCAACTAGGGAATTGCATTGAGCTTGAGACTGGTCTAATAGAACCTATGAATTATGAAGAAGCAGAGAACTCTCTGAGAAGGCCGAATCATGATGGTGACACTGGGAGGCCAACTGAGATTCCAGAGCCACCCTATGAACATGGGAGGCCGAAGGTGTCCAAATGCTAAACAAATTGTGAGACTAACCCTCCATTGCTGAAAATGCCAAAATAGGCCAAGAAGTGGTCCAATTAGAGACTAAGAAGAAAGTATTAGCGTTATAGGCATGGTGTCCCTACATAAATGAGACAAACGCATAAGGCATCACTTTCTTTGATGAATGCCTTACAGGTTGGTGCACTAAAAACATAAATAGATTGGAGCAAGGACGCGGGTTGTCCATGACACCACTTTCGTTTGGAGCTGCAATAAACCTCTCCAAATAATTATGCAACCGCAATGATGAGCCAACGAGTCGAGCAAGATCTTGTGTACGATGACTAAGGCTGAATTAATGTAGCATCACAGGGGAATTTAACGGATCATGCCTAAAGTTTGAATAATGGGCTAGGTGGCCTTCTCTGCCACTTAACCTTATGCTCTCGACGACAGACATCGGGTTTAAACACCCGTCGTGGGGAAGTAATCCTGAAGTGCAATGGAGAGGCAAACACTTCCTAATTGAGCATAAATTGCGTGAGACCATCGTGCATCAAGAGGAGGGTTGTTTGTAGCAAGAGCGTAATTGGCAAGGCTATCGACCAACTTGTTGCTTGAACAACGAATGTGAGATAGCATGGGAGCTTGAATATGCTTGAGCAAGGAGGCGTTTTTTGGAGATTTGAGCTTTGATGTGTCAACTGCTTGAGATTTTGGAAAGAGGCAACCCATATTGAAGCTTTATCATAATCGATATGATGAGCAACGAATCCCCTTCTATAAGGAGCTAATGATAGCTATGTCTTAGGGCTATAATCAGACCATGCTCCAAACCCCAGAGCTCTGCTTCATTGTTGGAAGTGAAACCAAGTTTGCTAGCAAAGATATTGAGGATCTGTCTGGAGTTGTCTCTGAAATTTTTTCTATAACTAGTTGGCCCTGGATTACCTCTAGAAGCCCTATAAAAATTGAGTTTGATGAAGCTTGGTGGTGGGGGAGACCAGGTCACAGGATTAATAGGGTGCAAAGAGATTAATGTTATAAGGGAGAAGGAATTCTGAGGGCTGAATTTGAGTTGCCGTATAATAAGTTGCGTAGCTAGACTCTGGACGACACTCCTAGTGCTAAGAAGACCATTGCAAGGAGGCGATGGTCTCTTTGAGTTGGGAAAGGATAAGATGCCAAACAGTCTCCAACGAGGATGTGGAATTTTTGAAAATTCTAGAATTTCTTTCCTTCCAAATATTCCAAGTAGTAATAAAGCAAGGAATAAGGAGCCAAGCTCAGTTAAGGATGGGGCTATAAAAAGGAGAATCCTTCTAGCTTTCCGATGAGGCAATGATGGAGTGCGGAACAAGCCTCGATTGTCGGAAGGAGATGACCAATCGCTCCTAGAGTTGGGAGAAGGAGTAGGTGATAAACAAATGATTGGGGTCCTCCGCTTGCCCAAGGCAGAGCAAACAGACAGAAGTGTGAAAATTCGGAAACACGAATCCTATTGCAGCAACTGGAAATGAGTTTCCTAATTTTTAACAATTTATTTATTGTATGCTACAACAAATACTGAATCAATCACACTGTAACCTACAAAAAGAAACCGCAGAAGAAATAAATGCTGGAAGAAATGCTAGCACACATAAAATGACAATTATTTTTGGACCAATATCCCTGGAAAAACCCAACTTGGGAAAACTAGTGCTGCAGCTGAGGGTTTTATTATTATGCAGCAGTGAAATGATCCGAGTGCAATTGGATGTCGAAAATGGCAATCCTACAGAGCAAAACTAGCAAGAAAAATCTAGTGAGGAATTTCCTTACTCCACAGGCAAATCCGGGCTCTGACCTCAGCTCAAATTGAGTCGTCCAAAGTGGCTATGTGTAATCATTGCGTCACCCTAGCGCAGTCACTTCTGCACTCAGCTCGGAACGACTTTTCCTCAAGCTGTCTGGTCTGCTGATGTCTAGGAAAATGTCTCTCCTGGCCTTTGGAACCTTTGCCCAGCTTCTGGCACTGAAATTCTGCTTCTCCCCAACAATTTCGAAATTGCCTCTAGAGGTTACTGCGCTGCTCTACGTCAGCCTCACCTGTGGCTCCTCTGCCTCTTTGCAAATGCACTCACTGGAACTGGAATCCTTCCTCCGGCTTCACTGTCCCTGCCCCTCTCTCACTAGCTCTCTCTTCGACAACTGACTACTGCTAGTTAGGAAATCGATCTGCTCATGAAATCGAACTACTCAAGCGTTTTCTCCAAGCCTCATCGACTTCTTCTTATAATCCTCTATTGAGACTTCAACGACCAAGATTAGATTTTAATCGATGGCTAGGATTAACTTGAAGTTGATCTGTGTGAGTTTCTAGAACATTCACACCTTGACTTAATTAATTTTGATTAATTAGTCATATTCCCTAAGTTTAGACTTGCGAAATATTTAAACACTGATTAATAATATTTAAAAACTGATTAATAATCTAATTAAGTCATTTCTAGGCGGGATTTCCAGAAACGATTTCTTTGTTTTGGAGAATTCATGCATTCTAGCCTCTCCACAAAATTTCAAGACTAGAACACATTTGATGCTACAAAAACTAACACTCCCTCTTAGCGAAGAATGTGTTCTAGAGTTGCTGCTCCCTATAGCAACACCCCGACTCTGCATCATCTGCTGTCACGATGTTGATGTCTGGGTACTGCTCCCCACCAACTACTGCGCAACTCTAATGTATGCTGCATCTGTGCTGTTGATGACTCTGCAAAACTGCTGCCAACACTGCAACTCCCTCTCCATCTATTGTCGCTGCAACTGTAACGTCTGCTATTGAAAAACATCCTAAACACTAAATCAACTATGATCAGTATGATGCATCCGTCACCCGAGTTTTGAACTGCTGCTAGTATTTGCGCTGTCACTGAGACATCTGCACTGCTATTGACTCTGGATTGTGCCAACTGCACTGCTACCAACTCTGCACTGCACTCCTTAACATCTCACTGCAACTAGACTCTGCATTTGTCACACTGGCATCTAACTGCATCTACTGCCGTTGATCCATCCTCCTATTGAATACTGCGGGCTCCTGTAGCAGGCACTGACTCAAGAGGTGGACCTCCTCAAGAATCTTGCCCATTTGTAGCACTCTGGGGCTACAACACCAAGTCATCCCATTTCACTCCTGGGGCTATGTCAACAAACATGGCAAAGTCTTCCTCCAGCTTGGAGGAAAGCCTATCGATCTTTGTTGATGTTGCCTGCTGGTCCTGCTTCTCCTCTTTGTCCTTCTTCTTGAGAGGACACTGGGTGCTATAATGACCAAGCTCACCACATCTAAAGCACTTGACCTTTGATAGGTCCTTCTTCTTCTTTCACTGCTCCCCCCCTGTCCTTAATTGGGACCCTTAGATGTGAGGGCCACATTCTCTTCCTCCTTCACATGCTTCGATCTGCTACTGCTGCCATTGATGGAGCTCTTTACCAGGTGTCGTCTCAACTCCTCCCACTGCAAATCGGCCCACATCTTGTC
>APFE030475902.1:0-14486 GCA_000404065.3 Pinus taeda | reverse complement strand
CTATGAGTAATACCACGGGTCAATACCGCTTATTACTAATACCATCTATCTAATACTACGGCCCATTTGCAACTAACTGTGGTTTCTTTATTAATTGCGGATTAACCACTTACAATTATTAATATGGGCTTTATTGACTCTTAACTATGACGTGGTCCCATTACATAGATAAGGGGGTTAGGGTGGGACCCTAACATCTTGCTCTGCAACTCTGACTTGATGGTAGCCACTATGCAAGTCCAACTTGGAAAAGTAAACAACTTCTTTTAACTGATCTAATAGATCATCTATGTGAGGAAGGGGATAATGCTTTTTGATTGTTATCTTATTCAGTGCTCGATAATCAATGCACATTCTCCATGAGCCATCTTTCTTTCTCACCAAGACAATTGAAGACCCACATGGTAATGTGCTAGGTCTTATGAACCCTTTGTCGAGCAACTCCTGTACCTACTTCTTGATTTCTGCATTCTCTAAAGCGGACAACCTGTACATTCCGATGTTAGGCAATGGAGCATCTTGTTGCAAATTAATATCATGTATTATTTCCTTTTTGGGTGGCAGACCTTTAGGTTCTTGAAATAGTATATCATATTCCGAAACAAATTTTTCTAAATTAGCTTGTTGTTTAGCATTACAGGCCTCAAATACATTGGTTTTATCAGGTTTCTTTTCCTTTACAACCATCAATAAAAATTGTTTGCATGAATTTACAATTCTTTTCATCTGCCCTGAGTTTATGAGAGTATAACTATTCTTGAGTTTATGAGCTCTTACAATATATTCAATTCCATCTTTAACGAGTTGATACTTGTTTTCTGCTCTATCGTACAAGTAAGGACTCCCTAAAACAATTCCGCATATATCCAAGGGAACAATATCTAACTCAACCTCATATACAAATGCTGACCCAAAAGATAACCTAAGTTTACATTGTCTAGTCACTTGTAGCTTTGCTTTATCACATACCCAACCCAATGGATATGGCTTCTTGTGAGGTGTGGTTAGTAATCCCAACTTCTTTACAATTGCTTCAGAAATTAAGTTTACTTTTAGCCACTATCAAACAAAGTATCAATCTTTTGATGCTTGGAAATAACTCTAATATGAAAAAGCTCATGTTTTTTCCTCTCATTTTCTTCATTATAAGTAGATTGTGAAGAATTACTAGTAGATGCTTCATAATTTTTACCTTTTATACCTGTGGCTGTGATTGTTGTTTCATCCCCTGAGTTTGACCCCAGATCCTTCTGAATAGCTGTAGCAGTCTTCTTCTTTTTGCCATCATACTTCTTAGGCCTCAGCTCCGGATGCAGAATCCAGCAGTGTCCATCATCATGCCCATCCTTCTTGCAGTGAGTGCATGAAGGTTTGGTATTTTGTGCAGTATTTGTCTTCCTCTCTTTCCATTTTTGTTTTCTCTTTTCCTTGTTCTTGTTTACAGTGGGTTTTGATGATCCCCCAACTTTTGGGTTCACATTCTTGCCTCTAGCCTCTGGACGTGTAGCCTAAATAGATACCTCATCTATGCTAGTAGGATCAAACATGAGAATGGTGTGCTTTAAATAGCTGTGTAGACCACCTATATACTTCAGTAGAGTTTCAGGTGAGTCTAAAGAGATTCATAGAATCAAAGCTCTTTTTCTAAATTCTTGGGTGTAACTTTGTACACTTTTCCCTTTCAATTGGCGAAGAGTTTGCCAACTCATCATAGCTTGCTGCATATAAGCTAGTGGATAGAATTGCTTTTTAATTGCAGAAACAAATTCACTCCGGACAGAAAGAATTTTACCATGCTTCTTCATGTCAACTTGTGTTTTTCCTTCCCACCATACCAAGGCAGTTCCTCCAAGGGGTAGGCTAGCCAACTGAATCTTAATTTTGTCTGAATCAATTCTCTACACCCTGCAATATATATCAATCTATCTAATCCAATTATCTAGCTTCTCTACATTCAACTCTCCATCATATATTGGCAAATCAAATTTAACATCTAATTTAATTAAAGATGCTTCCTTCTTTTTATTTTCAGGACTATCAGGAGGTGTGGGAAGTTTTTATTCTTTCCCTTTGCCTTTAGAATGGTCATTTAGGAGAGATTCTTCTACTCCTTTGTCATGCTAGGAAGTTGAAGAATCTTCACTTCAACCTTTCTTAAATTCTGTATACATTTCTTCTACCATGGCTCTCATGGTCATGAAACTGTCCATGAACTGGGAGTCTGATTCCAAGGGACTTTCTTTTGCCATTTTCCTCTTAGGATAGACTCTTCCAATTTCTAGGTTAGCTTCAATCAACTCTCCTTCTCCTAATTTGAGCTTTGTCCTAGTTAGCATTCAACAAAGAAAACTCCAGCACAAGCTTGTCTAACCTTAGCAACCTAGAGCTCTGATACCACTTGATCTGAAATTGATCTAAGACAATTAATAAGGTATTACAAACTCATGTGCATGGAGATTCCTATGTTACTTTATGCAACGGATCGATAAGATTGCGAAGTACACAGGCAATGAATCAGTTAAATAAAACATAATAGGCAAACATATAAACACGAAAGTTTAATAAGGAGTTCACCCAATACTCCTGGGCTACGTCTCCTGGTCCAGCCTTCAATGGTGGCCTCTCTATTATGTTTTCAAGCAGAGTTTTTACAAAAGTGAGCTCAATTCAAGTCTCACTTCAACAGATACAAATCAGTAAGACTATACTTGTATCCCCCAAGTTTCTGGAGTACACAGACTCTCGTTACTGATTCTGGACCTCTATTGGTCACAGTAGTATGAGCCCAATCTGAGACTCATATAGGATAGGCATATACAAAGGAGTTCACTTGAACATCTCAAGTCATCTCTGGAGTGCACAGACTCTATGACTCTCTCTGTCTCTATCTTAATCCTAGCTCAATGCTACCTTTGCTTCTACAGGTCAGCTCATCTTCTTCTCTCTACTTTCTCTGCTTCTACTTTTATTTCGACTTACTGCCTACTACTATCTCTGTTAGCTTGTGGCTTTAAAGCCAATCTACTTCCTGGCTATTCGTTTCCACTTCCCGGCTTTCCAGTTCCCCACCTTTGTCCGTTTGAATGCCTTCTTTCGGAATTTATAGTCACTGCATAACGCTTCATAGGGAGGTGGCCACCTATTCTGTAACGGATGAGTGTGTCAGGCTCACTAGAAATGTTTGAAAGACCGTTTTTTTCCATTAACTCCAAGAATGCACGCGAAACACGAATCTCCGCCAACACATCATCCATATCGGACTTCAAATCCTATACAACTCTGCTTGTTAACCCCATCAAATCTGGTCATCCATCGGAACGCATCTCTGCTGTTGATCTGGGGGCCCCAAATCCTACGGTTATCATTCATATCGGGTGGCTAAGTATCATGATAGTTACCCGTCTGACGTGAATGATTTTCTCTCTCTTCCGCCAGACGTGTGGCACTCGTTGTATGGCATCTGGCGGAACTCGGTTGAAACTGCTTACCACTCAAAGCCCCTTTGATATTCTGCTGGTTTTGTGGAATCTCGCTTTCAACGGAATCAGAACAATATTCATTGCATTTTATAATTTTTCAGGTTCGGGTGCTTGCGGTCTTTCCTTCTTTGAGGGGTTTTCCCTACGATATGCGATTAGCAACTTGTCACTAATCGCATATTAGAAACTACCCCCGTTTCTTGAATTGACTTCCGGATTTGCTAATTTACGACAGCGCGTGTTACCATGGGCCGATGGTCTGTGTGCTTGATCGTCGGTCCTCGTTGCTCCGCGTTGATCACAAATTGCAACTGTTACGAGGCTATCTCCGATAAGATTTATCTTTATAAGAGTTGTAATCCTTGGCATGATTTTTAAAGAGTTCATGAAAACTTAGAGAGTGTTCTAGGATCCAATTTGGATTTGTGATCGATGAGTTTGAGCATCAAAAGCTTCATAACATGAGAGAGCCATAAAAGCGTTTACGAAGTGAATGATTGTGAAGTGAAAATAAATCATGAAGAAAAAATATAAAAGATACCTAAGTGTAAATACCTTATGATTTTACCCATCCCAGTGCTCAATTGTAAATGAGATTCGTGAGTATGCTTCCATTGTTGCTTCAAAATCTGCCTCGGCTTCTATAATAGGTGCTGCAAGATTGGTTCAAAGTAAGTGGTTATTTTTCAAATAGAGAAAAACATAGATGTAGAAGATAGGAAAGGGAGCTCCTGTTTCCATCCTATTCTCCCAGCCCAACCCAAAAATTACTAGCAATTGGCTATGTATGAATTCCTAAGACCCTACATGAATGGAATTATGGTCATAGGTCATAATTCCGCGCTAGATGGACAAGCTGACCACGTGAACCAGCTCACATTCATTCATCCCTCATTTATGTAAGGGAAACTCTCGAGGGAATGGCCATGATTCAAGGGCTACCTTGGGGTTTCTATTATTTAACGATTGCGTAACAGGCTCGATTACCTAGATCACGCTTTGGTCATGAGCCTGCTACTGTAATTCCCTGAAGAAGAGCGGGAGAAGATCACTATTTCATCTGGGTGTCATATGACCACTGCCATGAGGCAAACAAGGGCTTTGAACCTACGATAGTGGACATTGAAGAAACACCTAAGGATTACGTGTTGCCACAGTCTTCCTGGTTCATCCTGCATTCTTGGTTTGGTCGCTTCATCCTATAGTCCTGGTCTGGTCTGCTCATCTCCTTTCGAAGCTTCTGGAAGCCTTTTTGCTTTATTTGTGAAAGGATCGTTGGCGATGGCAGAGGAAGTCATGGGCATTAAGGGAGAAGGCCTATCTCATATGCTCAGGTTAAGTAGGATGCGAAGGAAGTTGCAGAAGCTTATTAGAGAGAAATCCCAATTCACATTTAAGGAGAGATCTCACAGACAGAGGAGGAGGTCAAATTTCCTAGGGATGCCAGTGTCATTTGAACATCATGTGTGGATGCAGTTTTGACTATTATTGTGCTTAGGATTCTAGCCATGAAGTCGAAGGCAATTCAGATTTCTTTAACTGACTACAAAAGAAGGTGTTTCCAGATAGATTTGGACGAACACACATTGGAACTTGTGAATCGATACCTCTGACACCTGGGAAGCATGCAAGGGCGTGACAACCTCTCTTTTTTATTTAATTTAATTTATTATTATTTAATTTGTTTTTCCAACATTCTCATACATTCGTACGAATGAAAAAACTATTTATTTGTGCATCATTAGAATGTATAAAGGACAAAATCTATTTATTTGTGCATCATTAGTCATTGCAGGGTGATGGTAGTGTTGATTTCACCTGGTTAGAATCTTGCCACATATTTTTATGTTACGTTTTCCTGTATTCATGAATTCACTTTGTTATTTAAATCTATCTAATCTAGATAAAGGATTTTTTATTTTTATTTATTTATTTATTTATTTTTGTTTTTAATTTAAGGAGTGAGGAAACTTTTGCCTGTACATGCTACATCTGTGTGCATTGAATTTTGTAATGAAATATTCTGACCCGATGCTCTTATCAACAGATCTATTGAAATTATTATGTTGTTTTTTGTTGGTGGCTATAAATGTTTTCCAACTTTTTTATAATTGTTTTTGGGTAGCTTGGACACCTTAATTATCTTCCATAGCAAACTGAAATTGTGCATATTTTATTTTGGACAATTACAATTTGCAATTCATAGACATCTAGAATTATCAGTTGCTCACTAATGTGACCAATGACGCTAACACCCATCCCAGCCATACCAACCGGCAAGACCAACCATCCCCCCTCTCTGTATATTCCACCGGCTTCCTGATGAGTTGTTTCCGGTGGGGTGGGATTTTCATGCAAGTAAAAAAGGACTATACTTATAGATAGTGAATGTATTATTTGACTGAGCTAGGGCTTGTGTACCTAGGATCCTAGAGTGTTAAGTCCCTTCCCAAATAAATTTGTAACAATTTTTGGTCTCTCCACAATTTTGCATAAATTTTGATGAGTAAAGGAATCCAAGCATTTTTTACTTAGGAACTTAGGAGAAAGGAAGGCTGAACTAGATTGCTAGTGGAGGGTGGGGGCCACCCATGTGGGAAAACGCACTTGGGCAATTCAAATTGCCTTGGAGGCGAATCGAATGGCTTGGAGAGGGGCCCACATGGCGAAAGGAAGGTCCACAAAGATATAAGGAGGAAGAGCTCCCCAATTGAGGTATTCATTTGCACATTGAATTTACTTGTGTTGCTCAAGTTGCTTAGTCGAGTTACCTGGTTGTTTAACATCGATTTTCTCAGGCAAGAGACTCAACCTTTTCTTCAGGGACTTCGAATGCCACCCTAGGAAGAAATTTCACACTACCTTGAGGAGAACTAGAGGATATTTGTGGCCATACCACCGAGTGTTCGAACCAACAAAGCGTATTTTTGGAACACACGGAAGGGGAAACACGCAAAGGTGATTGGGATTTCATCAGGGTAGCACTTGCCGAGAAAGTTTGGAGAGTTGGAGTACAACATTAGATCATCCTTTAGGAGGAGTTTGGGAGCAGGAGGTTGCTGCATTTCGACAGCTTGACTTACAACTTTGGCGGACTGTGTAGAGGGCCATTCTGTGGCTCACGTGGGAGTTGGTGGAGATAGGTATGGAGCTAGGGTCAGTTGAGGGAAGGGAGGAAAGCCATAGGGGATAAAATCTCAATGTTTGGGGCAGATTTGGAGGGATTTCCCATCCAATTAAAAATAGGCTGAGATTTTTAGCGTGAGGAGGAGGAGGTGGTCATTGGAGGTTGTTAAAATTGGCAACTAGGGCCAAACTCCATATGGGTCATCTTATTTATGGTAGCTGATATTAGAAAATTGTATATTACAGAGCAATGGAACACATAAAATATTTCAGAAATATAAACACAGAAAACGCATAAAACAAGAGAGACACAAATATACGAGGTTCACCCAGTTTGGGCTACGTCCACGGAGAAACAACCAGTCCTTCTTTTATTATATTATCCAACAAACTGAAGAGATACAACCTACAATAGATCCGTTGTAACACCCTCTTCGCTCTCAATCTCCTCTCTCTTCCTCACTCAGAATACAGATATACATAGACACAATACAATTCCCTCATATATAATGAGGGGTTGCCTTCTAGGGCAAAAAAACCTAAAATAAACATAAGTTCTACCATCTGATCATCCGCCTAATGAACGACCCAGATTGACTAGAAATTACTAGACTTTTACAAGGCAATTTTACATCCATTTTTAGGATATACATCTGGCTGAGACCTTTGAATACAAAAGATAATCAAGCTCCACACCCAACAATCTTCCACTTGGAGACTGATTATAGAAACTCCACCGCTGCTTCATTTGCTAGACAATAACTCCACTTTGGACCTGGTTGTATCTCATCTTCTTCATCATACTTGAAGACCAATTGAAACTGAGCAGATTCCCAGTTTCTCCTTGGTTACAACTTTTGTTAACATATCTGCAGGATTCTGGTTAGTGTGTATCTTTTCGAACTTCAACGTCCATCTTCCAACGCTGATCGTATGAAATGGTACTTGAGCTGTATATGCTTAGTCTTGGAATGAAATGCAGAGTTTTTTGCAAGATGTATGGCATATGGCTGTCACTGTATAACCTGCCCAACTCCTGCTTCTTACCCAATTCATCCAGAAACCTTTGTAACCAAATCATTTCTTTACTAGCCTCTGTAGCAGCAACATACTCAGCTTTTGTTGTTGAAAGTGAAACAACACTTTGGATTTTTGAAACCCAACTGACAGCTATTCCACCTACAGTAAACACATACCATGTTGTGCTCCTCACGTTATCTTTATCACCTGCCATACTTGCATCAACATATCCCTATAGAGCAATGTTTGAACCACCAAAGCATAAATGCTTGATTTTGTGGTACCTCTCAAATACCTGAGAATCCACTTCACCACCATCCAATGTTCTTTTCTTGGATTGTTCATGTACCTACTTACAACTCCCACTACATGTGCAATATCAGGCCTCGTGCAGACCATTGCATACATTAAGATTCCAACTGCTGATGCATATGGAACTTTAGACATATGAGCCATTTCTTCCTGAGTCTTGGGACATGCCTCCTTACTTAATTTGAAATGGCTAGCCAAAGGTATATTAATTGGTTTTGCATTTTGCATATTAAACCTTTTCAACACCTTTTCTATGTACTCACTTTGAGACAATGTTAATTTGTGATTCTTCCTGTCTCTAGTTATTCTCATACCAAGGGTTTGTTTTGCAACACCCAAATCCTTCATTGCAAATGAGTTTGCCAATTTTCTTTTGAGAACATTTATCTCTTTCATGTTAAAACCTGCAACAAGCATGTCATCTACATACAATAACAATATAATATAGCTACCATCATTTTTCCTTTTGAGATAAACACAATGATCAGAGTGACATCTAGTATAACCTTGTTCAGACGAAAACCTGTCAAATTTTAGAGACCACTGCCTTGGAGCCTTTTCTAAGCCATACAAGCTTTTCCTCAACCTGCACACTAGTTTCTCCTTCCCTTTTACCTCATATCCTTGTGGCTGCTGCATATATATCTCTTCCTCCAAATCCCCATGGAGAAAGGTTGTCTTTACATCTAACTGCTCAAGATGAAAATCTTCAGCTACTACTAGACTTAGAATAGTTCTGATTGAATTCATTTTCACAACAGAAGAAAATATCTCATCAAAGTCTATACCCTTTTTCTGTGCAAACCCTTTCACTGGAATTCTAGCTTTATACCTTTTTTCTACCTCCATCTTCTTCCTCCAACTTGTAAACCTATTTATTTTGCAATGTTGTTTTACCTGCAGGCAACCTGACTAAGTCCCAAGTCTAGTTATGTGCTAAGGATTCCATCTCTTCTTTCATGGATTGCTCCCACTTCTTCTTGGTTTCTACTTGCACTGCTTCTTCATAACATTTTGGTTCACCAGAATTAGTCAACAATACATAATATAATGAAGGAGAGTATCGTTCAGGGGGTCTACTTATCCTACTAGATCTTCTAACACCACTTTCAGGTGTTTGAAGTGCTTGTTGTTGTTGTGGCTGTTGTTCTGGCTATTGATCATTTGATTTTCAGGCACCATCACTTTTTCTGTAATCTCGTCAAGCACTGTGTATTCTTTGTTTTCTTTTTCCTGTTTCTTTTCCTGCAGCTGATCCTTATACAAAACCTTTTCATTGAATATGACATCTCTGCTCCTAATGATTTTATGTTTTTCACAATCATAAAAGTGATAACCAAAATCATTAACACCATATCCAATAAAGGTACATTTCTTTGATTTTGCCTCAAGCTTTGTTCTATTTTCTTTGTTAATGTGAACAAAGGATTCACAACCAAAAGTCTTTAAAAAAGAGTAGTTTAGCTTTTTACCTGTCCATGCCTCCTCTGGAATACCACCATCCAAGGAACTTGAAGGCCCTCTGCTTATTAGATAAACAACAGTATCTACAGCATCTGCCCAAAATTGTAAAGGAAATCCTGCATGCAATCTCATGCACCTTGCATGCTCCATGATTGTCCTATTCTTTTCTTGTGGTGTTCCTGGAACTGTCTTCTCTCTACGAATTTCATTCTCTAAACAGTACCTATCAAACTCTTTGCTACAATATTCACCTCCATTATCTGATCTGAGACACTTAAACCTTTTTCCTGTCTCATTTTCAAACAAATTTTTCCATTTCTTGTAAGTATCAGATACATCAGATTTATTACGAATACAATAAATCCAGGTTTTTCTGCTTGCATCATCAAGAGATGATACTTGAGTAGGTCCCCATACATCTGTATGCACAAGCTCTAATTTTTCGCTCTTCTTTTCTTTTACAACTCTAAGGAATCTGACTCTCTTCTGTTTTCCATAAACACAATTCTCACATAATTTTAAATCAACATGCTTCAAACCTGGCAACAAATTTCTTGAGTGAAGAATCTGCATCCCCTTCTCACTCACGTGCCCGAGCCTATGATTCCCCAATTCCCTATCTTCTCTTGTAGAGGTTAAATCATTAACAAAATTAAAAATACCATTGCATAAGTACAATGTACCAATCTTTTCTCCTTTCGCTATTACCAGGGATCCTTTAGTGACCTTCCAAGTTTTATCTGTGAAAGTAGTTACGCAACCTTCACCTCCCAACTGCCCTGTTGAAATCAGATTTTTCTTCAGATATGGAACATGCCTTACCTCCTTCAATAACCATTGATTTCCATTTTTTTGTTTTATGAAAATTGTACCCATTCCAATGATTTTATAGGGTTTATCATCACCCAATCGAACCTGTCCAAAATCTACTTGAATATAATCATGAAAATGTTTCCTATCAGGTGTGGCATGGAATGAGGCCCTTGAATCTACCGACCATGCATCAATAATATTTTCTAATGAAAGAATCAAAGCATCTTGCAACACATCACCTGTTACATTTGCTTCATGATTAGTTTCTTGTTGCGTGTCTCCTTCTTTTCCCTTCTGAGACTTGCAGTGTTTCTTCAGGTGCCCTTTCTTCCCGCATTTTTAGCATACTATCCCTGATCTGGACTTGGATCTGCCTTTTCTTGACTTACTGCGATATCCTGAGCTCTTTACTCTTTCCATTTTTCTTCCCCTAGTCTCTACAGTCAAAGCATTACTTGATGTCTCACTAGAGCTTTTCCATCACATTTCCTCGCTAAGGATTGCACTGACAACATCATCAAACTTTAAAGTACTAGATCCAAAGATAGAGTTAGTAATGGCCATAACTAAACCATTCCAACTTTCTGGCAATAAGCACAAAAATAACAGAGCCCTAACTTCATCATCTAAATTTACCCCTACAGAACTTAACTGACTTGTAACTGTATTAAAATAATTTAAATGGTCTGCAACAGATCCACCTTTTGAAATATTCATATTAAATAAATGCTTCATAAGGAATACCTTATTTGAGGCTGAGGGTTTTCCATATAGTTTGGCCAATGCTGACATTAAACCCTCTGTTGTCGTTTCCTTTGAAATATTAAACACTACTGATGTTGTTAGGCACAACCGTATTGTTCCAAGTGCCTTTCTTTCGAGAATATCCCATTCTGTGTCTGTCATACTCGTCGGCTTCTTTGTCTTTCCACTCAATGGTAGGTACAGATCTCTTTGATACAGATAATCTTCCATCTGCATCTTCCACAACTGGTAGTTTTGGCCATTGAATTTTTCGACCCTAAACCTACCATCTTCCGCCATTGCTCCCACTCAAACCAAGAACCCTTCTCTCCTGCGAGTTTATCAGCCAAATAAACCTTCGGCTCTAATATAAGTTGTTAGAAAATTCTATATTACAGAGCAATGAAACACATAAAATATTTCAAAAATATAAACACAGAAAACACATAAAACAAGAGACACATAGATATACGTGGTTCACCCAGTTTGGGCTACGTCCACGGAGAAACAACCAGTCCTTATTTTATTATATTATCCAGAAAATTGAAGAGATACAACCTACAACAGATCCGCTGTAACACCCTCTTCACTCTCAATCTCCTCTCTCTTCCTCACTCAGAATACAGATATACATAGACGCAATACAATTCCCTCATATATAGTGAGGGGTTGCCTTCTAGGGAAAAAAACCCTAAACTAAACATAACTTCTACCATCAGATCATCCGCCTAATGAACGGCCCAGATTGACTAGAAATTACTACAGTTTTATAAGACAATTTTACATCTATTTTTAGCTTTGGGGATGCTGCCCTCGAACCCCCGCCGGGGGACTGCTAGCCCCTGGACCCCCCAGCCGGGGGGGATTATCCCCCCCAGACCCTCACGGGCGGGACAAGTCCACCCCCGCACCCCCCCGCATGGAGGGGTGTACAGTCTTCCTAGGGTCTACATCTGGTCGAGACCTTTGCATACAGAAGATAATCAGGCTCCACACCCAACAACTGATATTTTTATTGGATCCCTCTCGTCGAGAGGTGTAGGATTGATCTAAAGATGATTCGATTCTGATAAGTATTTATGAAGATATGAATTTATTTTGATTATGGAAAAAATTTCAATTCGGCCAACAACTTATGTAGGCTCAGAAACCCAACAGTCATGTCTATTCAACCTCTACATTTTAGTATAAATAGAAGAGGACTTGAAGTCATTTGTCTCACACACACTCACTCTTGTGATCTCACTTCATGCTCTTTTTGGTTTGATGAAGATGAGAGCTAGAGGGAGTGCCCTAGGGTATACACTACCCTAGATAATATGCCCTAGAACTAAATGCAGTCATGGGAGAATAAGCTCTACATTGCTCAAAAATCCGGAAAATCCAGAAAATCCGGAACTGCTGGAAAAGCTGGAAAAGCTGGAAAAGCCGGAAAAGCCAGAAAACTCAGAAAAGCCATAACTGCCGGAAAAGCTGGAACTGCCGAAAAATTTGGAACTGTCGGAACTGCTAGAAAAGCCAGAAAAGCTGGAAAAGTCGGAACTACCAGAAAAGTTGGAACTGCTAGAAAAGACGGAACTACCGGAAAAACCAGAAAAGTCAGAACTGCCGAAAAAGTCGGAACTACCAGAAAAGATGGAACTGCTGGAAAATCCGGAATTGCCAAAAAATCCGGAAAATCCGAAACTGCCAGAAAAGACGGAATTTACGAAAAAGACGGAAAAGACGGAAAAGCTGGAAAAGCTCGAAATGCCAGAAAATATGGAACTACTGGAAAAGTCGAAACTGCTGGAAAATCCAGAACTGTTGGAAAAGCCGGAACTGCCAGAATTGCCGAAACAATTGGAGCATCTATCTCCGAAGGAGAGCAACATGTAAGGGACAACTAACTATCATTGGGATGGTTTTATGGTACTTAGTAGCAAATACACCAAGCATGCAATGTTACAGCTAGCATGCAAGGGACAACAAGCATGCAACAACAAGCATGCTAAGGACAACAAGGATGTTAGGGACAACAAGCAAGCAATGGCACATAATGCAGTACAGTGATGGGCACAGTCATGATTAATGAAGTGTGATGAGATGCAACATAGTGATGATGGGTGCAACATGGTTCAACATGATGACGAAATGTAGCACTTGTAGGTCTCTCACTCATGAAAATTTTCCATGATTGGAAGGCCCAATGGTTGGTAGAGTATTCTATAGACAAGAGGGAATGTGGGATTCTGGAGGGCACCCATGCAAATGAGTCCTACCGAAGGATGGATGAGGTCATATACTACAAGGGGTGCATATATCTGGTTCCCAACTTGCAGTTGAGGGAGAGAGTGCTCCAGACAGCACATGACTCACCATTGTCAAGACATCAGGGGTTCAAGAAAACATACATGGTAGTCAAGTAGTGTTTCACATGGAAGGGACTCAAGGGGGATGTGTTGAGGCACATACATGAGTGTGAGGCATGTTAGAGGAACAAAGGGAAACTGACTCACCCCGTCGGGTTATTACAACCGCTCCCCATCCCTAAGGGGAAATGGGAGAACATCTCTATGGATTTCATCACTGGGTTCCCCACATTACAGGGAAAGTATTGCATCTTGTCATGTGGAAAGAGTTATATTTGCGGACAAATCTAACCTCCCTAGGAGTCTAAGACTCTCTAGTGACAAACAAACCAAACAAGAGCAATCCTTCTCTAAACACACATTATTCTATGAGAATTCAAATTTTTTCGATCTTACCTTAGGTCCAACGCTTGTTGTAGCAGTCCAGCCTTGCTGATCCAGATGAGCTCCTCCTTCACTTTCAGACCTGCATACACTAACAAAGCAAACGATTACATAACACTTGAATATTCATCATAAAACAAAGCATGTTCATCACATAGACCAAGGAGTACATGAAATAATTCATTAACAACAAATCATTGAGAAGAATGGACTTATTTGTATTAAGGAAACAAAAAAGGAACCATTACAACCTGAGCCTTGGTGTTGTGCAAGCTCCTCCCAGGGTCAGCAAGAGATTTCCTCTACTTTGACAAGCTCACCCACTCCCACTATGGCAACAAGGAAGGATAGTGATCTCTCCTCACAAGTCAACAATGGAAGTCCTAATTCCAGCAGCATTTACCCTTTAGAATGCTCAGCTTTCAACCTCCCCTCCTCTGGCCCAATGCCTGTATTTATAGTATTCTAGAGGAGGTTATTCAGTTCCAACATCAATGGGATACTCCCTCTTTTGGATGGGGTAGCTCCTCTCTTGATGGGATAAGCTCCTCTATCATAGGAATGCATGAACCATCTGGAGGCGCTCAATACACATCAAACACTCTTCTAGAAGGCTCTAGAAGTGACCACAAGTAACTTTTTAAAGATGAAACTCGCGCCTTTTGACCTTTACAGGGGTACGCACCCATCCTTTGCTTACAGAGCGTACAAGTACGCAGGTACAATGTGTTTGGGATGCGTACACGCAGGCAAGGTAGAGAGAACCTGTGTACCCAGAGATAAACATGTTTTT
>APFE030475896.1:0-20213 GCA_000404065.3 Pinus taeda | reverse complement strand
TACAAGGTGTAGGAGTATATACAACAGGTATAGAATCAGTCTTGGTCTCTTGAGTTTCATCAATTTGAAGATGGTCATCACAAAATTTAGAGGAAAGGTCTTGATCAAGCTCAAAGGTATGCAAATCTTTGGTATTCACAATCTTCAAAGGGAAAGAATCAACTGTAGGCCGAGGATCTCTTCTCAAATACAGTATACTTTGCAAAGCCTTCTTGACATTCTTGGGAAAAGAGAAGAAATAATTTATGACAAAGAACAAAATTTCTTGGATGAAATTCCAACTTGAATACCCGATTTGTCCATGTTGTCCTTTCATGTTTTTGCTGGTCGGGATCATCCTCCAGTGGAGTCTTTGGATCTGATCTCGAAAATGATTTAGAGTCACCAGGTGAATGATTTCAGCCTTTCAAGTGTCTGATCAGTGTCCACCGTCAACCATCAGATCTAAACTTGATACATGTACTGGGGTAATTAACAAGTTAAATGTCACGTTTACAAGTTAGACTGGAGATTGACTCAAGCAACGTTTATCTACTTCCGCTAATGCAAAGCAAAAGTGTTTCGAAGGCTACCTAGCATAACTTCAGGATCCGTCTGTAGCTTATAAAACAAATGACATAAACAAGCAAACCATTTGTTCTCCCCAGTATGGTCGCCACTATGTTAGTGCTCAAATCTGCCTTAGGCTGAAATAAGGCAAGACTCAAGGCCACATCAAACCACGCTCAACCTCGTAGCTAGCCCTACGAGGACAGGAGAGGGCTCTCTCGAGGTCAAACTCGGAAAAAGATAATCAAAAAGGCTCGAGATGACCGAATTGATCACTAATTTTAGGCTAGGTATTAAGTACAAAGAGTTTAGGATTGATTTCTTATGATTTTGTTGAAATCAAGGGAAAGGCAATTTTGGGTGCGAGGATGAGGCACAGGTTTTTGCAGAGGTCCACTTTGGGCAAGATAGGTAATTGTTTTGATTCCTTAAAGCAAGTGAGATGGATAGATCAGACCGATGAGAGGCTAAGGAGAGCAAGGGGTCTCAAGGATTCTCCTTAAACTAAAGAAAACATAGAATATTAAACAAATTTAAAGGCAGAGTATGGCAGTTTCATGGATTCTACCTTAACACTTCATTTGCTTAATAAGAGAAGATTCAATAGAGATAATTATGCACATACATAACTTACAAGAAATGAAAGAAACACACCATCAAGACACAAAGCCACATGGATCCCAAGTAGTGCTGCAAAACCCTGGTCTTCCTTTGCTAAAATTGCTGATAAGATATGTACAATATAGTCTCAAAACTATCCCAAGAGTCCAACCTTTGCTACTGAATGAAGAATTACATATATATACCAAGACAAACCACTCCCTAACCTCTAGGGGTCGAGCTCCTCCTTCTAGGATTTGTTTCAACCAATTCTAAACTGAGCACTACAAACTAGGCAATCAAAACAACTTGCCTCTATAAACTTGGAAACCAATTCATTCATTAATTTTTTGCCATTTTACGAATGAATCTTCTAGAATAGGTAAAAATTTCTATTTCAATCACGAAATTACATCAATTACATCAAAGAGGATGAAAAATCCCACCAAAAGGTCAAAACCGGTCAATGTTGTGTTTTCCTAAGCTGAAGGTGCAAAACTGGCAAATTTTCCCAACGCGTAGCGCGCCTTTCAGGCCACGTTGGAGGCACCTCCTGACATCCAAATGAGGCACAAGTGGGTGGGTTTTTTGGAAAGGTCTACATGTCTACTCTCCAGCCCAAGTATAATTTCTCAATTTGGTGGCCATGTGCCCCTCCAAAATTGCAATCTCTCAAGACTGCTTCTTGTGTGTCCAAAAAGTGGCAGAAGGTCATTTTTTGCTTGTTTTTTGACCTTTTGGGGGCTCAAATCTCCATGAAACTTCTTGGCCATGGATGAGAAAGTGTATTTTGTCATGAAAAATCCAAAAATGCAAACCTTTCTTTAAATAGACCTCCCCAACTTAAGGGTGGCGCGCGGCGCACTACGCGTTGAGGGAAAAAACTTGTTTTTGACAAAAAATTTCAAAAATGACCAAAATTGCTCCAAATTTTCTGAATTTTGAGCTGAGGGTGTATCATTGAGTACCATGCTCCTTCAAGGTGGCTTTAGTCAAAATCTGAAGTGGATCAGGCCTTTTCCTCCGTTTTAGTGCTTTGGCCAATCGTCTCTTGAGTACCTTCATTTTTGCTTTGCACACATGCATGCGGGCCCAATAATGATTCTTCATGTGGCGGAGCATATCTTTGTCCCTATTTGCCTTGGCTATCAACTTTTCTAAATGAGTGTTTACCCAAATGAGCATAGATTCCCGATCGATAGGTGTCAAATCACTGGGTCTCCTACGGGCCAATTCCCGGTCTTCACGAATCTTCCGCTGCCCATAAAGCTCATGCTCATCTTGCAAAACCAAAACTAGCCATGGAGGAGAGGCCTACCTGAAATTTGTTTGAGAGAAAAGAGGATTTGGTAGCTTGCTGACAGTTTATTGGGCAAAAAACCCAATGCGTAGCACACCTTTCCCAACACGTAGCGCCCCTTTGACACGTAGCGCACGTGTAAAATTACACTGAAAAAAGTTCCCTGACGCGTAGCACGCCCCCAACAGGTAGCGCGCCCTTCCTGATGCATTGCGCGCCTCTCCAAACATCCAAATTGAGCTCATGATAGCTCGTTGGTAAGGTATTTGAGTCTAATTTCCAACCCAAGTGGAATTGTTCAATTTGGAGTCCATTTGCCTTGTCAAAAATCAAATCTCCCAAGACTGGTCAAAATGTGCCAAATGAGGCTGCCTCAAGGCAGAGTGCTATTGCAGTCAACTTTTGAATGCCTTCCTCATCTCCAAATTGAGCTCATGATAGCTCATTGGAAATATATTTGTGTCTTGTTAGCATTTGACTCATCAAGAAAGTCATTTGGCCAGCCCAACTAGGAGACAATTTGATTTTCCCAAGGTCACTTCAGAGGTGCATTCGATTCTCCTGAGGCAATGATATTTTTGAAATTTCTCTAAAACCATGACACTTGTGTAAAAAGTGAAGGAGGTGTTTCCTCTTTTGCCTGTTGGGGACAAAAACCTCTCTCAGGTTTCCAAAATGCATCTTTTATTGCTCAGAAACATCATTTTAGTAAAACCTACCCCGATGTGTGGAACAATGGATTTTGTGGAAATGAAGCGAAATGAAGGGGATAAGGGGCTTCTAAATTCTTGGGGAAATTTTTGGAAGTAGGGAGGGATGTTAGGAAGCAGGGGAAAGTTGAATCGCAGAGATCGAGTGAGGGGAAGGGGTCCGAAAGGGAAAAACACTGGCCCAACTTAGAAAATTGCCAAGTTGTGGCAAGAAACTAGGGTTTGTGCAAAAATGAAGAATTTGGGGAATCTCAGTGATGGAAAGTGCTTTATAAGGTAATTTAAGGATAGGGGAAGGTGTATGAACATCAGGATATAAGTTTTTGCCGATGATCTGACCGTCCAAGAGAAATTGCCTTCAAAACCCTGGGAGAGGGAAATGAACTTACCTAGGCACAACTGAAGCATGAACAAGGTGTAAAATGACCCAATGGAACTTGACATGATGATGAAAACCCTCTGAATGATGATATAGGCTGAAATTTGGGCAAATTTGAAAGCAAGGAAATCAAACCCTAGACCTAATTCCTAGTGACCAAATTTTGCTTGAATACTCACTGAAATGACAAAATTTGACCTTGACACTCTGAGACCACTTTGTAAGAGCATATTTGATCACTGGAGGAAGGCTGGAAAGACTGACACTAACATAGGGCATGAGATAATGCACTGGGATAGAAGGAATATAGGATAATCCTTGACCCTTGGTGGTTTTTCATAGAAATAGATGAGGGGTGTGGTGGAATAATAAGAGGCACATATAAAAGCATCAGACTTGGGAGGTCAGGCCTTAGTGCCAGGCCTTGGTCATTTCGCATAGAAATGAGACCAATGGTGTGGAGCCATTAAAAAAGAGTTTTGGCCTAAAAAGGGACTAATTAAGATAAGAACCCAAGGGCTTGAACTAGTGGTCACAACACCCCGTCCCATGGCGGGAAAATAGGTAAAGGTGCAAGGAAAAGGAGCTAATGGCTGAAATTGAAAAAATTTGCAACACTGTTAATGGAAAATCGTTTGGGCTTTGGATGAATGGGTTGACAGCTACTTTGGTAGGGTTCCACCATATTTGATAGATGCGCCAAATTGGCCATTTTCCATAAGTTGGTTATGCCAGCATGGATGAGTTGATGGCTAGTGAAGAGCTTAGGCCTCTTAGCATGAAAACGAGCAGGAAATAGTTTGAATGAAGAAGTAAGACTGATGGATTCAAAGGAAAATGATGAAGGCTATACTTAAATAGACCGAGGGACTATGATCTGTAGGAAAATTAATGGAGCTTGTCTTGATATAGAATTAGCCATGCTTGAGATTTCTTACACGCGATAGAAATATTAAATGGAAAAGATGGTTAAATGTAGGAGTTCTGATCACGGTCGAAGAGAGCCATGTATGGAGTACAATTTTAACTCTAAGGGAAATTCAGAAGTGGAATGGAGTGTAACCACCCTCCTCCCACATTTATCCAATTTTGACTGGTTCATTGGGGTAAACATGTGATGAGAGACAACTATGATCTTATTCAAATCCCCATGTATAGTTAAGGAAGTGGAACCAACAAAATACAATCAATCTAACCTTCTACACATGTTACAAAACCTTCAAGATCCAACCAACCCTCCCAAGTGATCAACTGCTAAGGTAACTTGACATTTTATTTAGCTACATCCTCAATCGCTCCCAGGACATGGGCATGCATGTGGCTAGGACCATCCAATTGCTCCCACAGAAAGGGCATGCCAATGACTAGGGACTTTTTCAGCTAGTTTTGAGCCTACAACACTAGATTATGTGCCACTTTTCATAGACAAGACTCAAACCACTGCCCAAAACTTCTTTGAACTTCCAAATATGAAAAGTAACATTGAAAAAATGATACTAATGCAAATAATTGAATAAAGAATTGATTGGACCCCTACTAGTCTTGACAGGCATTTTGTCAAACATGTCACAAATTTGCATTCTACAAGTTATAACAACAAATATGAGCATAGGGGTTTCATACTTATATGATAATGTGTAAGAAGCAAGGATGCCTTATCACATTAGGTGCATTGTCATCTATTAATTCATAATTCATTTTTCATTCATTTATAAATCAAAACATGATGACATCCATACATCATCATTGCCATAAAACATACTAATTATGAACATATGAACAACAAAAATAGTAAAGATAAAATAGCCATAAAATCCACATATAATCCAATACATTTACACATGAAATACCAAGGAGAAGTAACTCTTATTAATGAATGCATAATCTAACTAGGCATTGGACTTGAATGACCCAACCAACCATAGATTGGCTAAGCTAAATATCTCTTTCAGCTAATCATCCATGTGCCATATTCCAAATATGAATGTGGGACTAATAACCAGAAATCAACTAAGGCTTGCCAAAGCTAATTCGAATAGAACCAGGTTTTACCGCAATCCACACCAGATCATTAGGCCATAAACAAGCATGGATGCCACTAGATTTCTCCACCTACACCATGAGGAATTTGCTTGTCTCCTAGTCTCTAGGCTTTACTGCAATCCCCACTGGATCACTAGGACCTAATTGAGACTCCACCCTCTAGCCTTTACTGTATATGTTGCCAATCACTAGCCAAGTATTCCTAGGTCTGATTGAGGGCACCCACCTCTAGGATTTACCTTATATCCCACCATTCATCTGTCGAGGATTCCTAGGCCCATCGAGGTAACACAAAATATGGCTTTACCGCAACCCATCGTCCGGTTCAAGGGTTTCTTGTCCAAGGCTTTACCATAAGCCATAGTCTAATTTAGGGATCACTAGGACATGCGTTCTTTATTTCAGAGACCACCACACTCGATTTCAAATCCATTCGATAATCCATCTCAACCAAAAACATGAGAAACGATCACACCATGGTTATATAGAGATGGAAATGCCAAGTTGAAGAACATTGTCACACTTGGAAAAACCCATGCCAATGACAACAAGAAAACATAGAACACACATGCATATCCATGCATGCCAAAAATAGCATGGAAATCATATATGTAAATCGATACCTGCAAATGATCTCGTTGTTGCTCCTTGATCTCGATCTTCCTTACTTGATCCTTGCTTTTGTTTACCTTCTTTTTCTTTTCTTGATCAAATATTTAAGTGCTCCAAGAAAAATCTAAGTGTCCAAGATTTGGTGAGAGACAGAATATAGAAAAAGCTCCAAAACTGAACTGATAAAAGGTAAAACTGACAAAAGGTAAAACTGACAAAAGGTACCAACTAATCCTCATAAGCCTTTTTATTAATGATGCCTCCATTTTCTTCAATTTTATATTATTGTCCTTCATTTTCCTCTTCACATGCAACTTGCAACCTTTAACCTCCCTTTTCTCCTAATTTCCATTATTTTCATAAATAAAATGCCAGTTAATGCCACATGACTTTCCAAATCATTTTCCATTTCCTTAGCCATAATAAACCAAATGAACACCCACACTAGGATGTTTTTCCCAACATTCAGCTTGGAATAAGCGTCCCATTAACGTGGTTATTATTTTGCCTTTATTACCTTTTATTACATGGAATTTTCATCATTGTTGTTATAGAACCCTCCCCCTGGGGGGAACACCCTCCTTGGTGTTCAATGACACCTACAACCAACAAAATGGTTGTAAGAAAAAGATATTTCCTGTGGAGCTTTATAACTTAGCTCATTGTAGTATTTACAATGATCAACTTGCTGAGAAGCAAACCAACATGAGAAGCATAACAACATGACAACCATAATGACATGACACCCATACAACTTATTGGAGCTTTATAACACAAGTCATGGTGGTATTTACATCCATATACATATGTACATATACCAAAATCATTTTCTCAACTAGTGAATAGAGAAGGATATATAGCCTGCATCTGATCCACCATCTCCCTTGTAGCTTCATCGGGCCGAAAATGCTTCCACTACACTTTAGCCTTCTCAATTTCTCAGTTTGGAGCATGAGCATGTTTCTCTAGAAAATGAACTAAAGTTCTCGCTAGAATTATCCTTCTGGTTCCACCTACAATACAGACTAGTCAATCACATGATCAACATATTTAACATAGTTCTTAAGCAATGACACATGGAAAACATGATGGGCTTTCACTGTCAGAGGCATTGAAAGTTGATAGGCTACTCATCCATTCCTCTAAAGAATCTTAAAGGTCCACAAAACTGAGGTGCCAACTTAGCGCATGATCCAATCCTCAAGGAGCTCTTCTTGGGCTTGATGCAAAAGTACAACTATTCCCCAACCTGAAACTCCTTAAACAACCTATTTTGATCAGCATAAGCTTTCTTCTTGTCTTGTTCTACCTTTACAATATTCTTGATTACCTGCATTTCTTATTCCATTTATGCCAACATATTTTCTCCAATCAACACATTGTTAACTAGATTAGTCTAGTTGATGGGAGTATTACAGCTTTGCCCATACAATGCCTCAAAAAGACTCATTTGGAAGTATTCATGATACCCATTGTTGTAAGAAAACTCAACTAGTGGAAGATACTCTTCACATTTCCATTGTTGATGCATCACATACATCCTCAACATATCCTTCATTATAGTATTGACCCTCTTTTTTTGTCCATCTATTTGCAGATGATAAGCTTTTATGAAGGCCAAATCTATACCCAAACCTACAAATAACTCTTTCGAGAATCTAGAGTTGAACATGGAATCGTTGTCTAACACAATTTTCTTCGGAACGCCATGAAACTTCACTACATCTCTGATGAATAGTTGTGCTACATAATTAGCTAAATAACTAGACTTTAGTGGAATGAAGTGTGGTACCTTTTTCAACCTATCAACCACAACCATAATAGAATCATGTTGTCTAGATGTCCTTGGAAAACCTGTAATGAAGTCCATGGAAATGACCTCCCATTTCCAGTCTAGAATTGGAATTGGTTGTAGTAATCCACCTGAATGCTTACACTCTTCCTTTACCTTCTGATAGTCCAAATACCTAGCCACAAACTCTACCACATCTTTCTTCATATTCGGCCAATAATAAAACTTCTTCATTGTTGTCAATGTATTTTGATATCCTAGATGACCTAAATACAATTTTTCATGAAACTCTCTCAAGATAGTCTTCATTAGCTCACTACTAACTAGCACATATATCATGTCCCAAATATGATCAAGCCATCTTCTGTAAGATCATAGTCCAAATTCTGACCACCTATACCCTGCTCTAACCTATGCATAAACTTCATCTACCTGTCATCCTGCTTACATGCCTATACGATCCAATTCTGTGTGCTTATCACATAAGAACTCAAAAATTTTGTATGATTCACCTGTATCCTTGATATAAATGTGAAAGTTAGTGTTTGTTGTGCAAAATTCTAATTTAGAATATAAACAAAGTGCTTGAGGATTATGAGGTAAATTTCGAGTTAACCATGAGTTTTTATGTCTTTATATGTAATTCAACAATTTAAAACATGAATTAAAACACTGAGAAACAAGATTAAAACAATAATACACTCAACAATTGATGAAGGATTTCACCCTTGCTGGGTTACGTCTCCTTGGTCCAACTTCCTATGGCTTGACCCAATCTCATTATGCTCAAACAACTTCAATGATAAAGAGTACATAAAGTGTGATGAAATAAAGAGTGGCTAGTTTCCCCTTCAAGGAAACATTCTCCTACAAAGAACTCTCACTTTAAAAACATGAAAACCTATAGTTGGTCATGAAAACAATCCACAAGAAAAGGGCTCCCAAATAAAGACCCCATACTCAATCTAACTATGAGCATAAAAAGTACAACAATTCACTTGAATTACTAAAAGGGAACTTTCCTCAACAAGACATAATGAGGAAAGAGAAACATGAGCTACACCATAGATGTCATAGCTATCGCATAAAACATATGAAGGCTAGAAAACCCCTACAAGGTCATCTCCATTTTCAAAATCCTTCAAAAACTGATTCAACCCACTGGTTGATCATAGCACCCATAGACTCAAACCTAAAAAAATTATCTTCATAAGCGCTCCAATGGCTACAAAACATGTTTCATTAGCTTTAGAACACCCAAAAATTCTTGTCTAGCCTCTTCCTACTCCTAAAAGGACCAAAAACTGAAGAAGGTATGACCTTTCGTAGCCTTTCGGCTAGTTGCTCTACAATTTCCACAAAATTTTGCACCGGTCCTACAATTCTTCTTGAAAATACACTAAACGCATGCCATTTTTCTCATTGTTTGGGGCCAATTATGTGGCACTTAATTTTTCCATTAAGGCCTTAAGGCCGAAAAACATGGTCGTGTGGAGGGCCACATAGTTGGGGCCTAAGGCCAACAACCTGCTCCGGTCGATCGATCCCTCCACTGTAAAACTGATCGTCCTATTAAAACCATATAACTGGGGGCCGAGACCTTAACTCCCACACCCACTCCATTGCATTACACTTACCGCTAGACTAATCATCAGTAGACAGGGTTCTGTTCACATATCCCAATGATTACATTTATTGTTTGGGTCACGGTTATGGGGACTGGGCTAGCCCGACCCTTGGTCCCACCCCTAGCCTGCTAGGGTACGGTGACTAGGGTTAGGGATACACCCCGACCACCATCCCCATATATAAAAACGATATCATTTAAATATAACCTGAAAACTATAGGGGTTAAGAACTACGGTCTAGGTGGATTGGTAAAGACTCTTGGTTGATTGCTATGAGGTTGTGTGTTTGACCCCACCCACTGCTGCTTAGACCTAAAGCATATTTTGGTGGCCCTCGGGTTGCCACATGGTGGCCCGTGGCCATGCCACTTGACATCGTATGATTGGCCGTCCAAAACTAATAAAAACACACCAAGTCAGCTTCCACCAAGGCTGTCACGTGTCAACACATCATTAGACTGAGTCCAGTCATATGCATAGTCACCTTGCCGCGTCATATTGCCAGGTAGGCAGCCCAGTCAGGCTGCCATGTCACATTTGCATGTAGGCAGCCCAGTGAGGCTGGCACATCAACGGTATAGATTGTTGAATGTGTAGTGCTACATTTTTTTTTGCCAAATTCATCCATTTGAGACAACAAACATAATGCATTAACTTTTTCATACAATACCTATTTGACGCGCTCTCTATACTGTTGGAATCATGGCGATGAGCAGTACGGGATGGAGCTATCAATAATGAATTTTGCAAAAGTTAAATTTTTATCCTTTTAGGATCCATTTGGATCACACCTCCCCACAAAAAGGACTTTTGGTCTACAAAGTTCCTATAGACCGAATTTAGACTCGTTACATAAATTCCCCAAACTTTATTTGACTTATCTACAGTAAAAAGAAACACCATGTCACAAAATATTGATTTATTCATTAATCACTTTACAAATCTCTCAACTGTGGGAAAAAATGACTTGTGATTTACAAAGATATTTACCATATTCAATTGGACAAGTAGTCCATCTATTTCTTACCCAACCAAGTGAATGAACCCTCTACTTGAACTTGTTCTTCTTCTTGAGTTACTTCATGGATGGTTGCAACTTGCACCACTTTTTCTTTTGTTGCTTCCTCTTCAGGTGGTTGTATGTCTTTCTTTCCCTTCTTAAGATGAAGTCGTGGATGAAATTTCCAACACTTCTCGACCTAATGCCCACTGATATTACAATAAGTGCAGAATTGTTTTTGCTTGCTGCTTGATGACATTGTCTTCGAACTTAGAGGAGAGTCTTTCTTCTCTATTTTATTCCCATATTCAAGCAACTTTTTCCTTGGCTGACACTTTTTCACACTATGGTTAGGTGAATGACAAAAAGTGCATGGAACCATATTCCATAAAACTTTATTCAATTGATCATGTGGCTCAAAATCAAAGAAACTATTTGAGTGAGGCTCATACCTTCCCTTGTTATCCTTTGAACCATGGTTCTTACATGAGGAACTTGAATGGCGAGAAGAACTAGTCTTAGTCTCTTCTTCAACTTGCTCATCTCTCTTTGGAGATATCTTGCATTTCATGTCCTCATTTTTATTTAGAAACCAATATGGTACCAATTTTGGATGCAAATCTGAACAAGTTTCCTCGTTATGTCGTCTCTTATGACAAAAGGAACATAATACCAAAGAGCTATTGCCGGAATACCATTCTTCAGTTTCAGCATACTGTAAACCTTCATATCGAGGTCTCTCCTTTGCTTCCATTGTATGGATAATTCCCTGATTGTTCACTCCAAGACCTCCTCTGTTGTAACCCATCTTGGATAAGAGCTTTGTTCCTATGCGTTTTATAATCTTCTCAAAGGATGCAAAAGGGCTTAAATCAACATTTTCATGTAAATAAATTGCATGTAAATACTTACCATTTTTATCATCTTTCAAATAAGAGACAAATATGCTATTAAACTCTTTCCTAATTCTTGAGGTGTCTTCTTGGACTCTTGGTCTTTCTTCTTTCAGTTCCTTGGACTTTGGCACTAATAGAAACTCATACTCATCATCATGCAGATAGAAGGCGCAGACTTGGACATGTTCCTTCTCTAAGGGGATTTCCACACTATCCTCTAGTGGGTTTTGACTGAATAAATCCTCCTTCTTCTCTACCCTAGATGAAATGGTGGAGGATGCTTCAAGGAAACCTCCTTGTGTCCCTCGTACATATGAGGCATCCCCCATTTGACAAGAGCCATAGGTTGCATTCTTTCCATTCCGACAAGATTGCTTAGTATTAGAGGGACAATTTTCTACTTCAGTAGCATAACATTCATCAGTATTTTCCTCCATAACATTTTGTAACATGAGGCGCATCTTTTTCTTCTCTTCCTCAACAGCTTCAAGTAGTCTTTTGAGATCCATGTTCTCTTGTTGGAGAAATGAAATATTTTCCTCTAAATCTTGGAGAATATCATGCTTTGAACTCATACCCATGCTTACTGAATCATCAGGTACAACAAGAGGTGAAACTTGTGGTGGATATTGTGGCCATTGTGCCCTCCTTCTCCTTCATCCAATTTGAGAACTTGCACCCACAATCTTGCCTTCTCCTCTCTTAAGCTTCAACCATGTAAGCATTTAAACACTTGAAAAATAATTAAATCCTCCTTGCACAAGTAAACCAACTTGGCTTTGATAACAAACTTGCTATGAACAGGAAAGTTAATGTTTGTTGTGCTAAATTCCAATTCACAATATAAACAAAGTGCTTGAGGATTATGATGTAAATTGCAAGTTAACCATGATTTTTTATGTATTTATATGTAATTCGTTAGATTAAAACATGAATTAAAACACTGAACAAAAACATAACAATAATAAAACATCACCATAATAGTAATACACTCAGCAATTGATGAAGTATTTCACCCCTCCAGGGCTACGTCTCCTTATTCCAGCTTGCAATGGCTTGACCCAATATCATTATGCTCAAAAGACTTCAGTGGTAAAGAGTACATAAAGTGTGCTGACATAAAGAGTGGCTAGTTTCCCCTTCATAGAAACATTCCCCTGCAAGGAACTCTCACTCTAAACACTTGAAAACCTATACTCAGTCATGAAACAATCAACAGGAAAAGGTCTCTCAAATCAGGACCCCATACTGCATTTGACTATGAGCATAATAACTACAACAATTCACTTGAAGTACTAAAAGATAAATTT
Organism: Pinus taeda; assembly: GCA_000404065.3. Taxonomy (NCBI): domain Eukaryota; kingdom Viridiplantae; phylum Streptophyta; class Pinopsida; order Pinales; family Pinaceae; genus Pinus; species Pinus taeda. The sequence goes on along the minus strand of APFE030475896.1, from coordinate 7,394 downwards.
CCTCAACAAGACATAATGAGAAAATAGAAACATGAGCTACACCATAGATGTCACAACTACTACAGAATACATATGAAGGCTAGAAAACCCTTACAAGGTCCTCTCTATTTTGAAAATCCTTCAAAAATTGATTCATCCCACTAATTGAACCTAACATCCCATAGACTCAAACCTGCAAAAAATATCTTTAGAAGTTCTACAATGGTTGTGAAACATGTTCCATTAGCTTCAAAAGACCCAAAAATGTTTGTCTAGCCTCTTCCTACTCCTAAAAAGACCAAAAACGGAAGATGATATGAGCTTCCCTAGCCTTTCTGGTAGTCACTCTACAATCTACCCAAAATCTGACACCGATCCTACAATTTCGCCCCAAAATCCACTAATTGTGTGCCATTTTTCCCATTTTCTGATGTTAATTGTGGGGTGCTTAATTTGTTTTTTAAGGCCTTAAGGCTGAAAAACATGGTCATGTGGAGGGCCATGCGCCCAGGGGCTAAGGGCAATGGCCCGCCCTCGTTAACCGAGCCCTCCACATTGAAACCACTGGTCATATTAAAGCCATATAACCAGGGTCCAAACCTTAACTCCCACCCCCACTCCATCGCATTACACTTACCACTGGACTAAGCATCGGTCAACCAGGTTCTATTGACATATGTCACTGATAACGTTTATTGTTTGGGTCACGGTTATGGGGGGGGAAGGGGGGACGTGGGGCTAGCTCGACCCTTGGTCCTTCCCCTATCCCGCTAGGGTGTAATAACTAGGCTTGGGGCTAGACCCTGACCCCTACCCCCACATATAAAAATGTTATCATTTAACTATAACTCCAAAACTATACGGGTTAAGAACCATGGTTTACGTGGAGTGGTAAAGGCTCTTAGTTGATTGTTGTTAGGTCGTGGATTCGAGCCCACCCACTACTGCTTGGACCTCAACCATATTTTTGTGGCCCTCGTGTTGCCATGTGGTGGCCCTTGACTGTTCCACGTGGCATCCTGTTACTGGACACCCAAAACCAATAAAAACACGCCAAGTCAATTGCTACCAGGACTACCACATGTCAGCATGTCATTTGACAAAGTCCAGTCATATGTACAGTCAGTCTAATGCATCAGCTTGCCATGTAGGTAAGCCAGTCAGCTTGCTATGTCAGCAGTACGGACTGTTGACTGTGCAGTGCTGCATTTTTTTCGCCGAATTCACCTGTTTTAGAAAACAAACAAAATGCGTTAAATTTTCCATACGAAGTGTGTTTGACACGCCATTTGCGCTATTGGAATCATGGCAATGAGCACTACGAAATGGTGCTATCAACATTGAATTTTCAAACAGTAAAATTTTGAGCTATTTAGGATCCATTTGGATCAATCCTCCTGCTAGGAGCATCTGCAACCCTGTTCTATTTGCCCTTGATGTACCTGATCTCAAAGTCAAACTCACTGATCATGGCCAGCCATCTAGCTTGTTTGGAATTCAAATTTGGCTAATTAAACAAGTATCTCAACCCAATTTGATCACCCACCAACACAAACCTCTTTCTAAGAAGACAATGCTTCCACATCCTCAATACATGAATGATAACTACCAACTCAACATCATGTGTCAGGTAATTCTACTCATGCTCATTCAATTTCTATGATTCATAGCATACTATTTGTCCCTCTTTCATAACAACTCCACCAAGTCCTTTATTGGAAGCATCCGTACATACCACAAACTCCTTGTCTGGATCTAAAATATTTCACATTGTAGAATTTGTCATGAACTACTTCGACTACTCAAAACTTATTGCACATTCCTTTGTTCATTCAAATTTCTTGCATTTCCTTTGCAATGATGTAATATGATATGCAATGTGAGAGAAGTTCCTAGTGAACCTCCTATAATAACCTACTAACCCCATGAATGATCCTACCTCATCCACATTTCTAGGAGTTTCTCACTCCATGATAGGTCTTATCTTCTCTGGATCCACTACAATACCTTCCTTGGAAACAACATGTCCCATGCAATGTACCTCTGTCTAAAAGAACTGCATTTTCTAAGCTTGGCATACAAATGATTCTCTCTTAGTATTATCAACATTGTCACGAAGTGCTTGAAATTCTCTTCCTCATTTTTAGAATAGATCAAGATGTCATTAATGAATACAATAACAAACTTGTCTAGATAAGGACACAACAAACTATTCATCAAGCACATGAAAGTAATTGGAGAATTAGTCAAACCAAATGGAACTACAACAAACCCATAATTCCCATACCTGATCTGGAAACAAGTCTTGTATATGTCCTATTCCTTGATGCATACCTGATGATATCCTGATCTCAAATCAATATTTAAGAACAATGTTTCCCCCTTCAACTAATTGAACAGGTCATGAATCCTCGATGACAAATAGTTGTTCTTGATTGTTACCTTCCTCAACTTACTATAATCGATGCATAACCTATGAGTACCATCCTTACTCTTCACAAACAATACCCTTGCACCCCAAATTGATACACTTGGCCTAATGTATCCCTTATCAAGAATTTCCTTCAATTGCAACTTTAATTCCACTAACTCTGTTGTTCTCATCGTATATGGTGACTTTGACATTGGTGCTACCCCAGGTACCAACTCAATAGAAAAATTAACTTTGTTGTGAGGCATAAACTCTAAAATATATGTGGGAAATATACCCTGAAACTGATGTCAGATCAGGTACCTGCTCAATACCTCTGCATCCTCAGCTTTGTTAACTTTGTGATTGGAAATATGCACTACAAATAACACACACCCTTTCCTGTGATTGTGCTTCCCCTACATAACTGTCACCATTCTAACTGATGTTTCCTTCTTCTTACCTTGTAATATTCTTTGTTCTCCATTGTCATCAAAGCATAATGTATTTTTCATAATAAACCACTTTGGTCCTATGAAGATACAACTATTCCATATCGAACAACATAATGTATAATCCCAACGGAAATACATTCAAATGTGCTGATGTAGGCATACAATTAAACTCAAATGTACAATGTATTACACAATGATGCACTCTCTTCTTTGTACTTATAGCCAACTGCACTAACCAGGGTTTTGCATTCCAAGGCCTTGTTCTTCTCAAATTCCATTTACCTTTAACTTTACCTTTCCCTTTCCATCCTTGCTGAGATTCATTCCTATGTTTTGAATGCTTGTAATAGTGTTTCAATTTCCCAATAACTTCCTCTAGTGACTGAGGCTCATCATACTCAATCTAATCTCTAAATGTTAATGGAAATCTATTGAAAAATATTTGAACTGTAGCTTTCTAATCTTTAGGATACGGTACATACCTCAATATCTCCGAGAACTTAGTTGTATACTCGTCATTTGTCATCGATCCCATATTTAGCTCATAAAATACTTTGGCCTCACTGTTGCAGTACCTTTCTGAGAAGTACTTCTTCCAGAAAGTATTTTGAATTCATTCTAACTCAAATCTTCCGTCTTGATGTCTCTGATATGTTTTACATCTTCTCACTTGATGTCAACCTTCCCTTTGAGGCTAAAGATAGCTATTCTGGCCTTCAAATTTTCCATGTACTCATGCAGTTCAAAGAACTTCTTCATCCCAAGTAACTAAGCCTATGCATATTCCAACTTCTTCAAATATCCATAAAAACTAGGTGGCTTAGCTTTCTTAAATCATTTGGTAAATATCCCCTATATCTCCTCCTATAAGGATGATAATGATAGACAATCATAGTGCCTATCATAACCAAAACTAGAATACTACATGTGTCCATCAACTCTCCTATATGGAGTTTCAAAGAACCTACCATCTTTGATTATGTCATCCCTATCTCGCATGTTCCCACCATGAGATCTACTACCATATGCCCCATTAGTCATATCCTCCTGTCCATGGTTGATCCGAAGTGGTCCCTATCTCTGCAACTTTGACAAACTATAAAGGATTACCACATTGATGTCTACTTATTCCTCTCGTGCTTGCATGATTTTGTCATTATCGGCTTTGAAACTCCTTATTTATTACTTCACGCTTCTCAATTTGTCTCCTAAGTTAGAAGAGTACCCAACACCACGTTGCTCATCTAATCTATAAGGAGAGTCTTGGAAACTGTAGTTTACCATCTTGCTAGTCATATTTGATATTATTCCTGCAAATAGCTAAACCAAATCATAAACAAACCAACATACATCAATTTAGTTAAGTGGAGGATATCTAGTCTATAAGATGAACTACATTAGCACAATGGCATATATCAACATTTAAGCATCATTTGAACCATTATGCAGTCATAAATTCATGACCATACCAACCACGTACCATGACCTCATGCATGGAAACTAAAACCATATCAATGTGTGCATAACAATATATAAGCACTGACATGCATAACCAATGCATAATGGACATACAATCATGAAGACCATGTCCAAAAACACACAATCCACTTTCACATGGCGACACAAATGCAACCATGACCAACACCATGAGTGCACACCAATTACATAGACAACAAGAATAAGGAATAGATATACAACCAACATGAATACATGACCAACACACCACCCATCCAGTCCAAGGGGTGAAACATGCTTTCATACCACTCTATAACCACCCTCCTTGCACATTTACACAAGTTAACAAGTTCATTGGCGTGAACATGTTATGAGAGGCTATTGTGATCTGATTCAACTCCACATGTATAGTTTAGGAAGTGGAACCTATAAAACACAATAATTATGACCTTCTACACATGTTAAACAACTTTTAAGGAGCCAACCAACCCTTCCAGGTAACTAACCCATGAGGTAAATTTGCATTTTACTAACTTAGAGCTTGAGTCACTCCCATGACATGGGTATGCATGCAACTGGGACCCTCTAGTTACTCCCACAACAAGGGAATGCCATTGACTGCAGACTTTTCAGCTAGTTCTGAGTCTATGACTACATATTCTCTGCCACTTTTTTAGGTCCAGGACTCTGGATACTACCCATAAATTCATGAAACTTTTAGAAATGAAAAGAAACATTGAAAAAATGATACTAGTGCAAATATTTGAATAATGACCTAACTAGACCCCTACTAGCCATGAAAATAGTTTCGTCAAACATGTTCCAAATATGCATTCTACATGTTATAACAATAAATATGAGCATAAAGCTCTCATACTTATTTGAGAATCACTAAGAAAACTTGATTCCTTATAAAATTGTTTACATTTTCATCTATTATGTCATATCTTCATTGTTCATTCATTTACAAATCAAAATATGATGATAGCCATATATCATCATTGTCATAAAACATACTCATAACCATCATTTAAAAAACATAAATAATAAGGATACATCAACCATAAAATGCACATATGAACAGTACATTTACACATAAAATTCCAAGGAGAAGGAACTCTTATTAATGAATGCATAAGAAAATCACTTATGGGACTTCCCCAAACCACCTGACCATAGATTGGCTGAACCAAATATTTCTTTCAACTAATCACCCCCGTGTCATATTCCAAGCATGAATATGAGACTCATAACCATAAATAAATCGGGTCTTCCCGAGGCTAAACCACACCACCCTCATTAATAGATCCAATCTTTACGAGAATCCACACTAGATCACTAGGCCATAAAAAGGCATGAAGGCCACCAGATTTCTCCACCTACACCGTGAGGAAGTTTCCTATCTCCTATTCCCTAGGCTTTACTACAATCCTCACCAGATCACTAGGCCCTAATCAAGACTCTACCCTATAGGATTTACTGTATATCCTACCAATAACTGAGTAAGGATATCTAGGCCTAATTGAGTGCATCCATCTCTAGGTTTTATCGTATATCCCACCATTCAATAATTGAGGATTCCTAGGCCCATCGAGCTAACACAAAATCTATCTCTAACACAACCCACATTCTAGTTTAGGGGTTACAAGATCAAGGCTTTACTGTAATCCACATTCTAATTTAGGGGTCACTAGGCCATGTGTTCTTTCTTTTAGAGAGCACCTCACTAAGTTTCATATCCATCTAGAAATCCAACTCAACCAAAATTAGGAGAACCCATCACAGCATGTCTATCTAGAAATGGAAAGGAAAGGATGGAGAACATTTTCACACATGGAAAAACAAATGCCAATGAAAACAAGAGAACAAAGAACATGCATGCATAGCCATGCATGCAAAAACTAGTAAGGGAATCATATATGTAATCGATACTTGCAAATGATCTCATTGTTGTTGCTTCATCCCAGTATTCCTTGCTTGATTCTTGCTTCATTTTTCCTTATTTTGCATTTCTTGATCCAATATTTAAGTGCTCCAAGAAAACTCTAAGTGTCCAAGAGTGTGAGAGAGATAGAATAGATAGAGAGCTCCAAAGCTGAATTGACAAAAGGTAAAAATAACAAAATGTACCAATTGATCCTCATAAGCCCTTTTATTAATGAGGAATCTATTTTCTTCAATCTTCCATTATTTTCCTTTAATTTCCTCCTCACATGCAACGTGTGACCTTTCACCTTCCTTTTCTCCTATTTTTCATTATTTTCATAAATAAAATGTTAGTTAATGCCTCATGCCTTTCCAAAGCCTTTGTTATTTTGTTTGTCGATTTCCTTAGCCATAATAAACCAAATGAAGACCCATACTAGGATTTATTTCCCAACATTCATCTTGGAATAAGTGTCCCATGACCGTGGTTATTTTTTTCCTCTATTAAATTTTATTACATGGAATTTTCACCAGACCTATTACATGGAGAGACATGTTGTGTGGGAAGGAATAGTTTAATGTAAGAACTTCTTAAGTCTGCAATTTGACTGAGATTTAATTCTTAGTATGGGAAATCTCTTAGAAGCCCATTCCTTTTATTATTCCAGTTGTAGTGGTCAACTAATTTTGATGCAACAACATATGAGATTGATCAGGAAAACATGTCCTATGTAGTATGGGAAGCCATGTTGAGAGTATGCCCTCAGGCAATGTGGAAGGCAGCAGAGACAACATTGACCAATGAGTGGTAGGTGAAGAAAAATTATGATTATAATTGAGAAATGGGGGTATGCAACATAATTGAGGAATATGTGTGGAAGAGCTTTGTGAGTGAGTGTTGTTGAGTAGAGTCCAAGTATGCCTGCACTGAAGAAAAGAGTCGAAAGGAGAAAAATTTGTGTGTGGGCTTCTAAGAAGAGGTTGAGTGAGCCTTTGTTATGAAGAATATGCCAAGTGTGCATGTGCTACAGAGAATAAGTCGAGTGTTCCTATGTATAGAAAAGAGGATGAGAGTGCCTGAGAAAAAGAAGAAGGTTGAGATCAGAGAGCCCTGTGTGGGTGTATGCTGCTATAGAGTGGAGAGAGTGGAGAGGGAGTTGTGTATTATT